>CAUYLG010039101.1:0-47538 GCA_963573385.1 Cacajao melanocephalus
TCGATCCCTGTGAGCCACTCCTGGATCCCAGGAAAGAAAGTCCTCATTGAATCCAGCGTCTTGTCTGACAAGACAGGCCCAACAACATCAAAGTGACCATTTCCTGCAGTTGCACAGCACCTCAGTAGCACAGCGACAAGGACATCTAGAATGAGGTGAGGGTGCTTCCTGCTGAAGCTTCCCAGGTTTGTGAAACAGAAGCAAACTAAGGTATATTGTATGCCCACCACCTACCAGATGCCTCTCCTGTTACCCATCTCTATCCCTTCCATCAGCTCCACTGGCAAAAGAGAAAACTGGGTCTCACCGAGGATAGGCACTTGACCCAGGGCAACCAGACAGAGCCACAGAGTTAGCACTGGAAGACAAGGCTAGCAGCAAAGCTCATGCCCTTCACCCGCACCTTGCATGCAGCCCGGCAGTGCACCCCATGCAGCAGCCTCTACCAAAAACGAAGCCCTGCGATTTCAAATTCCCCAGGAACAACTCTTTGAACTCAACCAGGAGGAGTCCGAAAATGTGGCCTTCAGCCTTTCATGATTTGCCTGGTAGAAATCATCAATGAGAGACAGATGAGGCGTGAGAATGACCCATGTGTACATGGAAGTGTGGGCATGGGACTCTGGAAGATGACAAGTGGTGGAACTAAGTTCTGAGGCGGGGACCCAGCACATGGCTGTGGGACAGGCCGGCAGGCGGTGCCTCCTTCTGCAGATGCCCGGTAAGCGTGTCCACCTGTCATCCCTCAGTCTTGCCTTGAGTGGGGAGAAGTGAGGACACATTTTCCAATAACACAACTAATTCAAACTGTGCTTGATTGGCACCAGAAACTCTGGTCTGCTCCAGAACATGATACACAGGGGCTGAGGGAAGGACAAAAACACCTCTCTGACCTGGGGCGGGTGGGGGGAGGGGGGTTATAAAATACTCAAACAAGAACAAGAGCTAAATCTGGATCAAGAAAGCCAAGTTCCTTGACAGTAAATGTAAAACCAAAGAAAGGCTCTTCTTTCCCCACTCCCTGCTCCATTTTTCTCCTTTTATCCAAACTTCTTACTGGAAAGTTTAAAGAGCTGGTACACCTCAACAACTTTAAAGTATTATAGCAACCAGAAACAAGCTCTCTCGCAACGGACGCTCGGCGGCCACCGCCGGGCTCCTGGCTGCTCAGGTGTTCTCACGGACTCCCCTCGATTTTGCTCTGAAGTTCAGTCAAGGCGCAGGCACATCTGCTTCCAATTACAGTCACTCCCTAAAGAGCGAAGTGTGCTCAGCCTTCAGAAAGAAAAGGGTCTGTATTTGGAGAGAACACTCTCCCCAGCCCGCATCCACCCCCCACCTCGTCCCTCACTGTCATCTGGGAAGATGCGTGTCAGTTGAAGTCTGTGACCTTCAGCACCTGCAGGAAAGAAGAGAACCCGGGTCTTACCTGGCAGGGAGCACTCAGGGGATGCCAGCAGGGGTCCAGTCCTGGGCCCAGGCCCACTAGAAACAGCTGGTGGGAGAAGACACCAGCCCCAGGTGTCCCTCCTGGGGGTCACCTGCCAGCCACTCGCCCACTCTCCCCCCAGTAATCTCACAAACTCAGGCTCTAAACAAGACTTGCAGTAAGTCGGGAGGCTTTCCCCAGGCCGGGGGGCCAGAGAGAGAACTAGCTTGAAAACAAGTAACCAAATACATGCAGTTCGAAGGAAAGGCGTGAAAGTTACAGAATGAAATAGAAAGCGTGTGAGAAACAGAACAGGGACAGCGGGGAAGACACTTCCTTGGGGAGAAGCGCCGCAGCCTCGGCCAGCCCCGCCACCGCCCCGGAACAAAGCTGCCTGGAGCCTCCCCAGGGGCAAACTGGCCTCAGTGCTGGGATTCCCCGGCTAAGAGCGCGGGGCTGGGGAGGAGCTGGGGCGGGGGCGGGCCTAGGAGCGCGGGGCGGGAGCGGGCGGGGGCCCAGCCGGGAAGGAGGAGGAAACTCAGGGGGGCTGGGAGCGGGGAGGGGCCGGAGGGGCAGGGGCGGACCCCGGAGGAAATGAGAGGCTGACGAGGCCCCCGGCAGGGGAAAGGTGGGCAGGGACCTCGGGAGGGTTGTGGGGGACTGGACAGTGTTGGGGTCCAGGCAGTAACGAAGCTGCCCTGGGAAGCCCAAAGCAGGGGCTGACAATTTCTGTCCAATTATAGACTTCACTGGGTACTCGGCTCCTTTTTCCAGCTGGTCTGAAATAGCCCACCGACTAGTGCCGCAGCTGCCCGAAACTTTGGGAAGTTTGGCGCCTGCAGTGTGGGGGGATGCTGGGGAGGGGGAGCTCTTTGCTCTTTGCCCAGATCTGAGACTCCCCCACCTGTCAGAGCAGGTAACCCTCACCCCTTCCGTGCCAGAGGCTCCACCTACAGGCAGCCCTGTTCACTGGCTGTGACTTCAGCTCTGGGGACAGGGGCCTGTGTCCTTATTTTTGGGGTGAGGACAGTGAAGCCTCAGAGAGAGGCTTTATCGCCTGCCAGCGCCCCCAGCAGAGCAGGGCTGTGGGTCCAGGCTGGCCTGATGAGGACACTCGCCTGGCTAATGAATGGGCTTCCCAGCCCCCAAAGGCAGACTGTGAACAGGTGCTGGCCCAGGGCACCCTTCTACTTTTTTTTCTGAGCACTGTTCTTAAAATGGGCCAGCCAGGAGTATTTTGAAGTAGATGAGAACATGGCTTAATCTGTGTGACCTCCCCCACCCCCAACTCCCAATCTGTCTCCTAAACTCGGGGGTGTCTTTATTTGGTCGCCTGCTGGGTAGCAACGATTTCATAAACAGGCAGTATCCGGCTCCTCTGTGACCCAGGGAGCTCTCAAAATTCCAGCCCCTTCTTCCCTCTCTGGTCTTGCTTTCTAGCCACTCTTGCAGAAATTCATTTCACATGTGTTGACTGAACACCTCCCCCCATGCCCCACCCCGTGTCACGTGCCCATCAAGTAGAGGAGAGGGCTGCCCCTATCAGGAGAAAGCTGAGGGGCTGAGATGAGTGCCCTGCTTGTCAGTTACCAGGATGCGGGGAGGCAGAGAAGAAAGTGATTGCACCTGTGAGAGCCCGTGCATGCGCCTCTGGGTGTACTAATGTCAGAGGCAGTGAACCAGAGCAACTCCATCTTGAAGAGGGGCTGGGAAAAATGAGGCTGAGACCTACTGGGCTGCATTTCTAGGAGGTTTGATGTTCTTAGTCACAGAATGAGACAGGAGATCACGAAGACCCCACTGATAAAACAGGATGCAATAAAGAGGCTGGCCAAACCCACCAGAACCACGATGGTGACCTGTGGTCATTCTCACTGCTCATTATATGCTAATTATAATGCATTACCGTGCTAATAGACACTCACGCCAGTGCCTTGACAGGTTACAAATGTCATGACAACGTCCAGAAGCTATCCTATAGGGGCTAAGAAAAAGAGGAGTTCCTCAGTTCTGCGAAATCTCCTCCCCATCTCCAGAAAATCAGGAATAATCCACCGCTTGTTTAGCATATAATCAAGAAAGAACTGTAAGTATATTCAGTCAAGCAGCCTGAGCCACTGCCCTGCCTATGGATAGCCATCATTTTTTTTCTTTACTTCTCTAATAAACTTGCTTTCACTTTATGAACTTGTCCTGAATTCTTCTGGGGCCTGAATTGGGATCTTTTCCCGTAACACTAGTGAGAACACAGAAAGAAAAGAGGGATGAGGCCACCATGTTAAATTACAGTAAGTTATAATAAGTGCTGTGAAGAAAGCAAAACACAGATGAGTCTGAGGAGAAAGGGAGGGGCGCAAACCCTAGATTCAGGATTGAGGAGAGGTGTGCTGAGGGGGTAGAGGACTGAAGGACAGGTGAAGCCACCATGCAGAGGAGGAGGCCCTGGAGTCTGGGAGCTCACCAGGCAGAGAGAAAGACTTGAGCCCATGGAGAGTCGAGTCCCCTGTGTCCTGGGACTTGTGGAGGGCCATGGCCAGGGACAAGGCTGGGTGGGGAGCAGGGCACAGATGAGGGGGCTGCCAAGGCCTGCTGAGAGGACAGACTTGGTCCTGAGGACCAGGAGTCTCAGAAGTATCTTAGAGGGGCAGGAGCATGGCCAGGGAGGGGCCTTGCAGAGTTGGCTGGCAGCGGCAACGTTGAGAGGTGGTGGGGGAGGTGAGCTGGGAGACTACTCAGTTGAGTAACTTCTGGAACATCAGAGAGAGAGAAAGAGAGAGGTAGCATCATCTGCAGGTACAAGGTACAGCCTCACCGGCCCATTTTTGTTGACTCAGGTTAAATGAAGTCTCTAAAGGGAGGGAGATTGGCCAGGTGCGGTGGCTCACGCCTGTAATTCCAGCACTTTGGGAGGCCGAGGCAGGCGGATCATGAGGTCAGGAGATCAAGACTATCTTGGCCAACATGGTGAAACCCTGTCTCTACTAAAAATACAAAAATTAGCCAGGAGTGGTGGCATGCACCTGTAATCCCAGCTACTCAGGAGGATGAGGCAGGACAATCGCTTGAACCCAGGAGGTGGAGGTTGCAGTGAGCCAAGATTGTGCCACTGCACTTTCAGCCTGGGTGACAAAACAAGACTCCATCTCAGAAAGAAAAAAAAGAAAAGGGAGATCAGAAGCGAAACTGACGTTCCAGCCATGCACAACCCCAAAGGTTTTTTTTTTTTTAATTTCCATTTATTTGAAGATTTGTTAAGAACCTACTAATGTCAGACATTGGGAATGCAAAGCTGAATAGGATATAATCCCGACCCTACAGGAAACAAAAGTCTAGAGGGACAGTATCGGCTTTAAAACGAAGGAAAAATACATCAGCCACTGTTCTAGCAACTGGACTGCAGGCATCCTACCACGGCTAATGGAATCTCAGGGCTCTGAGCTCCCAACTGCCCAGTTATAAGAAAATCCCTCTGCAGAAGTCCCTGCTACAGTTTTTCTTGGGACTCCTTGGTAGGCTGGAAGGCAGGGGTAGGGTGGGACTTGGCTGTGAAGGCCGGGTGGGTTCCCACGGGGACTCTTCATACTGAAGCTGCTCTTTTGGACCCAAGCTACCTTCACGGGCCAAGGTCACAAGACCTGGGAATCTGCTAGCTGCTGTCAAATCCCATATCCCTGTGAGAGCTTCACCTCTGGTTTCACATAGCGAGAAGAAGACAGTTGTCCCCACATGACTCCCAGATGGGAACCCACAGCGAGCAGTCTGGGGCCTTGTTTTCATTTTCTGTGGCTGCTGTAAAAAATTATCCCAAACTCATGTGCTTGAAACAACATGAATGTATTATCTTGCAGTTCCGATGTCAGGAGTCCAGAATGAGTCCCACAGGGTTAAGAGCAAGGTGTCGGCACGGCTGCTTCCTCCTGGAGGACACAAGAGACAGTCTGTTCCTTTCCCTCTTCCAGCTTCTAGAATTTGCTTTATTTATTTATTTAGGAAATGGAGTCTCACCCTGTCACCCAGGCTACTGGCTCGATCTCAGCTCACTGCAACCTCCACCTCCCAGGCTCAAGTGATTATTTTGCCTCAGCCTCCCAAGTAGCTGGGACTACAGGCACCTGCCACCACTCCCGGCTAAATTT
Source organism: Cacajao melanocephalus (assembly GCA_963573385.1). NCBI lineage: Eukaryota > Metazoa > Chordata > Mammalia > Primates > Pitheciidae > Cacajao > Cacajao melanocephalus. The sequence goes on from CAUYLG010039101.1 coordinate 5,566, forward strand.
TTGTATTTTTATCAGAGATGGGGTTTCACCATGTTGACCGAGTTGGCCTTGAACTCCTGAACTCAGGTGATCCACCTACTCTGGCCTCCCAAAGTGCTGGGATTACAGGCACGAGCCACCACGCCCAGCCCAGCTTCTAGAATTTTCGCACTTTCCTTTCCTCGTGGCCCCTCCCTACATCACTCTGACTTCTTGCTTCTGTTGTCAGAGCTCCCACCACTGCAGTCAAATCTCCATCTCCCTCCGTATAAAATCGCTGGTGATGAGACTGGGCTCACGATGACCCAGGATCATACCCCATCTCAAGATCACTCATTTATACCTGCAAAGTTCCTTTCACCATGTAAAGAAATACACATATTCACAGGATTTTGAACATGAGCATCTTTGAAGGCTAGAGTTCAGCTTACCATAGACCCCAAAGCATCACAACCTAGTGCCAGCTCTTTTGGTTCCCACATGGCCCCCTTTCTCCCTGGATGTGGGCACTATAGCAATGGTTGGAGAGAAACAGGTTCTGTGGTGGTCATGTCATGTGTGCCAGGCACTGAGAATATGACAACAAGACAAATTAACGGTAACTTCATGGGGCTTGTGTACTACCCTTGGGGGCAGAGTCTAGGAAGACCTCCTGGGGGAGGTGACCTTTCACAAGATACATACATGAAATGGGGGAAGACAATGCAGGGAGGACTGAGAGGGAGTGTGCCAGGGTGGAACAGCCGAGGCAAAGTCTTCACTGAGAAAACGAGCTTGGCACATTTGAGGGGCAGCCACCATGGGGTCCCCAAAACAGCCTCTCCCCTCTGATGGCCCTGATGATCTAGCACAAGTCCTGGCTCTGGGAACAGAATTTGCTCTCCACCATGAGCCCCTGCACTGCTGCTATCCCATGGCCCAGCACACTCCACTCCCTGCAACTCCCAGCCTGAGCTGGGACTGCCCCTATGTGAACCACCCACCACGGTGGACAGGGCTAGATCTTCCTCTCCACACACCCCACTCCAGGCAACCCCTTAATACCTAGCCTTCCCATCTGGGAAACAGGGATAAATGCTGCCACTGGTTGGAGAAGCACAGGTGAGGCTGTGTAGACCAGTGGGCTCCTCCCCACACCCAGCACCTGCATTTACACTTGAGTGCACAAGCTCTAGGGAGGTGGTGGGACTGGGGGCGCATACACAGCACTGCCTCCCACACCCTTCTCTCTGCTGCTTCCCCAAACCTAACCTCTTCATGAACACGGATCCACAGCTTTGGAAACATCGTGCTCTGCCCCCAAGAAGGGCACATTAGGTGGCACCACTTTGTTCTTCCATGTCTGCAACCAGCAGCCATGAGGCTGGGCAGGGGTTCTGGAAAGACAATTCCTAAAAGCACTCTGTCTCACTTCCTTCCCCTTCTGGACTATTTCTTTGCCAGGATGACAAATTTCTAAGATGTATTCAACAGGAACAGAAAATCTGCATATATATATCATTACCCACACAAGTATGCGGATATGCATTTAACAGAGAGTAAGAAAATGTCCCCATGTGACTTAATTCTTTTCTCATTTCTACCACTCATTCTATCACTGTGATAATTAATGTCACAGGTTAATAGCAGAGTAACTTTCAAGTAATTCCCAGTCATGATTCATATTTCTCTGTGGGAATAGAAACCTCTCTGTATCTATCAGGAGTCGCCTCTCCAGGGTTTCCCAAGGCCACAGTCAAGTGTTGGCCCAGCTAAGTCTCCTTCTGAAGTCTCTGGGGAAGAATCCGCTGCCAAACTTCCTTAGGTTGTTGCAAGACCTCATCCAGTTCCTTGCCACTGGGGAACCACGATCCCTGTTTTTTCTGCTACTTGTCAGCCAGGAACTGCTCTCAGCTTTTAGAAGTCACCCACCTGCCACAGCAGCCCCAAGGGTAGCTGATTGCTAACTGTGTCCTCACCCAGCCACTGGAGGCTGCCTTTTTTCTACCTCCTACCACCAACCAGAGAAGGTTTTCAGCTTTCTGGGACTCGGGTGATTAGATTTTGCCTACACAGATAATCCCGCTATATTAAGGCCACTTGTGCCATGCAACATAACACAATCACAGGGTAGAATCTCTTTACATTCTAAAATTCTGTTGGTTGGGACAGGGTATTCTCTGAGGGCCTGCCAACCCTTTTTAAAAATTCTCACTTATTGAACTTTTGTATTCTTCTTTTTCTGAAACACACACACACACACACACACACGCACACACACATCAGTGTTTTCTCCATTTCAATTTGACTTTAATCTCTATGAAGACAGTAAATACATCATCTCATTCACTGCTATACCTCCACACCTAACATGGTGCTTGGCACATGAAAAGGTGTTAATGGTATTTGTGAAATGTATGAATAAATGAGCAAAAGAATGAACAGGCGGAGTGGCTCACGCCTGTAATCCCAGCATTTTGGGAGGCCGGGGTGGGTGGACCACCTGAGGTCAAGAGTTCAAGACCAGCCTGACCAACATGATGAAACCCTGTCTCTACTAAAAATACAAAAAATTAGTTTGTCATCATGGGAGGGGGTGCCTGTAATCCCAGTTACTTGGGAGGCTGAGGCAGGAGAATTGCTTGAACCTGGGAGGCAGAGGTTGCAGTGAGCTAGTGAGCTGAGATCGTGCCATTGCACTCCAACATGGGTGACAGAGCGAGACTCCATCTCAAAGTAAAAAAAAAAAAAAATGGGTGGCAGGGAGAAAGCACCATGCTAAATGACTCACACAGGGCCAGTCTATAGGTTCTCAATCAGATATGAGATTAACATTTTAAGATTCGCAGGACTGGCAGGTTATATGAAAGCCACAAAGCAGTGATGGGACCAAACTGACATGGTTGGAAGACATACACTCCACAGGGAAAATAGGAGGTTTCAAATACAAGACACTCATGAGCTGCCCATCTTGGCATGGAATCAGGGACAAGCTCTTGGTTGGAACCATGTACTGTGGGTTAGCTTAAGGGTCTCAGGTTAAAACTGAGTCTCAGTTAAAACATCTTAAAGGGCAGGCTATAACCTTCCACCCTTAAAGATGTGTTGCAGAAGAGTCATGATGTAATAGGTGCCCCGGACCTGGCAGATAAAAGATGCTCATGAAATGGTTCCCATAGGAATCTGCCAAGTGCAATAGAGGCAGTGAAATAAATACTGCTTCCTCTGTTCTTTAGGTTCTTATAATGTACTTGGAGAAATAAGATATAAAAACAATGAAACACAACAGAGAAAGCTGAGATTATACACAATTGGCAGACATGGTAGACTGCTTGTGGGCTCCTAAGAATTTGTAAGAAAAAAAAATGGTGAAAGTTTTGGCTCAAGTGATGGAGAAATTTCCTGGAAGCATGAGACTTTTTATTTTAATTCAAAATTAAAATATTTTCATTATAAAAAATACATGAAAGTATTGAGAAGCAAAAGTAACACAAATACTCATAATACTATTATAATATTAGTAATAGTATTATTAGGTAATACATATATATTATTACATAATGCTATTACCAAAATCAAATCATTGTTTAGGCTTGCTATGTATTTTCTAGATTGTTTTCTGTGACTAAAAAATAACTAAGCAAAATGACCCATATCATTTTTCAGTGTTGCCCTCAAGCCTTTTATCATACATGCCTTATTTTTCCTAAGGACAGATGGCAATTATGAAATCATCTTCTGGTGCTGGCATATACTATTGTTAGCAATTCTCACTCTTATTAAAAAAGTGATATGGATTTGTCTGGGTCCCCACCCAAACCTCATCTTGAATTGTAGCTTCCATAATCTCCACATGTCATGGGAAGGACCCAGTGGGAGGTAATTGAGTCATGGGGGCAGGTTTTTCCCATGCTATTCTCGTGATAGTGAATAAGTCTCAAGAGATCTGATGGTTTCATAAAGGGCAGTTCCCCCAGACATGCTCCCTAGCCTACCGCCATGTAACACGTGCCTTTGTTTTTCCTTTGCCTTCCACCATGATTGTGAGGCCTCCCCAGCCACATGGAACGGTGAGTCTGTTAAACCTCTTTCCTTTATAAATTACCCAGTCTTGTTTATGTCTTTATTAGCAGTGTGAGAACAGACTAAGACAGAAAGGAACTCCAGGATGAACTGAAGATCCTTGACAGAGTGCAGGGGAAGGGAACTTAAGAAGCACAAGTTTTAGAAGGGTATACAAAGAGAGACAAGGAGGAATACTGCAAAGATTCTGATAGACCATGTGCTGGCTACAAACCAGTGAATCCTATGGAAAGGCAGGCTTGGTGGTGAAGCAAATGTAAAGTTCTCACAGAAACCACAGGCTGTGGAGCTGGAGAGAAGATTAGGAGCCACAAGGTTTTATTCTCTTGTTTTACCCATGAAGACAGGGACATAGAGAAGGGAGGAGAAGAGCCCACAGCAGCCCTTCTCAGGTGGGATGCTGACCTGGGTCTTCAGAACAGAATTCTTCTGCTCCACATCGTGCTGCCCTCACAAAGGCCTGGAGAAAGGCCAGGCAACCAAACTGCACCAGGTTAAGGAGGGGAGAGGGAGACTGGATGGAGCCCCCACGTGGATATGACTCTCAGCTTGCAGTTGCTTTCACCAAGGCTCCCAGTGAGAGGCCCCTCCCCTCCAGACCCACACCTCACCCTGCGTCAGATTTCCCCCTTGTAGTCATGGCCCTTTGACCTTAAGGCCTGACTCCTCTCTGTTCACACCCCCGTGACCACCCCTGCCATCTCCGATCTCTCCATTCTTGCATGCAGGACATTTTAACACAACATACCAATGACCCTTGTCCTCCTCCCCTGAATCCCCACAGCTCTTGTGTCTACAAGTCTGGGAGCTTCTAGAAGCAATGAGTCCTGTCTTGACTGGACTTCCCACACCCAATGCAGAGCCTGGCATAGGCAAGTACTCAGGGAACGTTACGCAGCCTCTAGAAAACTGTACACCTTCTATTACAGTTCTTTTATTGATTATATGGTGGCCTTCTAACCCTCAACCTGACCTGAAATGGAAGTTTCCTGAAAGAAAGAGCTGCTGCTGCTTTACTCACTGTTCAATGCCTAGAACCTGGAACAGTGCAGGTAATTGTCTGGTAGTCTTGTAAATACGTTGCGTGAATTTGTGGGACGGATCGTACACCTGCCTGTTTGACAGTAGCAGAGCACAACTGACTCTTAATGGGTTTAGATTTTGTTTGCCTCAGGTTGCTTATATAACTCCACAGGGCAGGTGATATGTGAATCTCCCATAACATCTCGCAATATTGCCACATGTACAGAATCAGCTTAATATATGCTAAGAATTTATTTCAGTCAAATCATTAAGTGCTTGGTTTTTAACCTTCTCCGAGATCTGTCCAAACCACCCCTCACACACATTTCACAGAGGTGAAAGCTTTAGTAGGTGTCCCTAACATGACATTTTGTTTTTAAAATAATATCCATGCGATAATATTTTACTTGATAAAACTGCCTTCAGCTTTGTTGCATTATTGCTTTAAAGAGTAGAACAGATTACTTATAGTAATGCTCCATTTATGTCTATAAATTCATGTACTCACATTGATATCTAGCAAAAATATAAAATAAGGTTTGCAATGTTTCTTGGGTTTTTGGAAACCCGATTCTTCCAGTGTGAGGCAATAACCACAGCTTCCTGAAACACTTGGTCTTGGAAAGTTGAGCCTGGTTCTGCACCTGGGCCCTGGGCGGCTAACCTGGGTCAGCCAGCCTGCCTGGATCAGCAGCCCTGAGCTGGACCCTCCCACAGCTGCGTCCCATGGGAGGGCCCCGGTAAGCATGGGCGCCTCAGAGCTTTCAGGTAAAGGTGTCTGGGTGAGAACAGTGATGGCTGCAAACTGAGTGTGTTTTCCCCGGAAGCAGTACAGTACGGTAGGCTTCTCTGCCTTTGACTTTAGTTGCCTAAAAGCCCCGTCACCCTGGTTTTCTTTAGGGCACAGGGTGCGTTTGGAATGGAGATCTACTCACAGGGAGTCTGGTTAATCTCCTTCCTCCCCCACCCCAGGCGATTCTCCCCCCAGACACCAGAGGGATGCTTGGAAAAAGCAAATTCAATCACCTTCCCCACTTCTCCCCCACCCCCACCCCCACCCCCACCCCCATCCCCACCCCATGGGCTTAGAAGGAAATGGGGAAGCCCAGGCCTCAGTGTCCCTTAGCGAAAGGCCCACCTATGGAGGCAGGAGAACAGGGCCTGGAAGCAGGGAGGAGAAGGTGGACCCACACTGATTCCTAGAACTAAAGCCAATGGAAGCGCTTCAGCAATGCCGGGAATGCGAATGGCTTTGTAACTTCACTTCATCCTCTCCATTGACATAGGATACACATCCCGATGAATGACTTTGTAACTTCAATTCATTCTCTTCATTACATGGAGCATTCACCAAGTAAGAACCAAGATGAAACCTCTAGCGTGTTGAAACCTCAGAAAATTCTGTAACTGGGCTCTGAGCCTCTGTGCTCAGGCCCGCTCCCGCACTGTGGAGTGTGCTTTCGTTTCAAATACATCTCTGCTTTCGCTTTCCTCCATTGGTGCGTTTTGTCCTATTCTTTGTTCAAGATGCCAAGAACCTGCACACCTTCCATCCGTAACACTATGGTGGGTCCCCAGAATGGAGCTGCGGCATCCATGGTCCCCTCGCCTCGCCTCCAACCAGGTAGCCCCACTTCTGGTTCCAGTTCTGGGTTTTTGCTGCCAACCTTCTGGCTGGAGCCCTCCTCAGGGGTGCTGTTCTCTCCCCGAGGCCAAAGGCCCTCCTCAGGGAGAACTTCGCAGACACCCCATCCACACCAGCCCCACGTCTTTTCCTGTTCCCCATAGGTGTTTTCTGTTCTTCAAGGCCCTTAGAGCTGTCTGACTATGGATCTTATACGTGTATGTTTATTATTTGCCTCATCCACTAGAAAAAGGTCCAGGAGGACAAGAAATTCTGTCACTTCTGTGTCCCCAGTGCCCAGGACAGCACCTATCCCAGAGTAAGGCAGAACTGTTGCATGACTTATGTTTAATCATTGACCTGTGCCTCGCCTAGGACTCCTTAACTTCTCCAGAAAAGAAAGCAACATCATAATATCAATAACAATGGTCACTGGTTAAGTGCTAGACACACTTCCAGACATCAAGTGTCTTATTTCCAACATGCTCCATACCTGGCAGGATGACAATAACATCCTTGTTTTGCAAATATGGAAATGAAGGCTCCAGGTGGTTAAAGAACTTTCCAGAGTTGCTCAGCTGCAAGGGTCGGAACCTGACTTCAAATCTCAGTCTGTTTTCTAGAGACATGCACTATCACCTCTATCTCATCCTGGAAAATGGCTTAAAATTTTCTTTTTTAGCACTAAGATTCTCTGGTTTCTGAAAGGTTAGTTGCAACTGTTGCCTGAGAAATCAAATTCTGGTTTCCTGGTGAATCAGAATCTCCTTTCTACTTGGTCTCACCTCATGTAGCATTTAAAATAAGTCAGCCAATAAAACAGTGCCATTAGCTGTTGATGTGACTCTGCTAAAGCCACTTAATTCCTGAGTCAGGTTCTTCCCTTGTATGGGGTTCCCATGCCCTGGGCTTCCCTATTTCTGAAGTTGAATCTGTTACATGAATATGAACAACTCCTTCCCTCTGCTGATTCCCTTCCTTGAATGATTCCTGGGTATCCTGGGGGTAACGTGACTGCTCATACCCAGGAATCTTCCCTGTCATCGTCCCACATCATCTTAGCTGGCAGCACCTCGATTTATAAACATCCATTTCACAGATAAGGAAAGTCACAGGTGAGTTTATTCTGTCTTATAGCTAAGAGAAAGCTGAGATTTTGAAATCAATCAAACAGCATGCAGTTATCCAAGACAGCCAGAAGTAACATCAATAAAAATAGCAATGGTACATCCAGGAATATGTTACTTGTGAGCAAAGATACATTCCTAAGAATGTTCAGCTCAGCATTGTTTATAACAGTAAAAACTACCAATAATCAAATGTCCAACACTAGGGAATTGCTTAAGCAAATGATGGTCAATCATTTAAATTGTGACATAGGGGTAATGTTCATGACGATGTCCGTGATACATTGTTACATTGGGGAAAAAGTACAAGAAAGCAGACTGGTTAAGGAGGACCCTCCATTTATCTTTCCAAGAATCCTTGCTGAAGCCATTTTTTTTGTAGTTTTCTTGACATTTTCTACACATTGAAAGATGGTTAGTCTGGTACAGACACAGACACATCCTTTTGTGTAGAGACAGACTGTCTATGCATCCTATTCTGCAGCATGATTATTTTGATACCTAACAGTGTATCTTGGGTACCCATCAATGTCAGTTGATTTAGACCTGCCTTCTCCTGCTAACGGTCACCTGGTATTCCATTTGTCTGTACTTCCTTTCTGCTGATAATATATGTCCACCCTATGCCAGATACTATGCTAGGCAGAGCTTCACTAAGCTTGATGTGCAGAAGTACTGCAGTTTTCTTCATGATTGCTTAGCTGATAGATGGTTATTCCCGTTTCTTTAAAGGTGCTTCCACAAACAACTTTATGTATGCACACACACATACACATACACACACCACTCTGCTGTGTGTCTGTGTTTGTGTATATATATTGGGGTGAAGTGGGAGGCAAGGGGCTTCCTAGTAGCCCCGGGTGGTCAGAGGGTATGCACGGCTTACATTTTGATAGATATATTTGTCTCAGATGTCTTAAATGTTAAAAGTCAACAAAGAAATACGGACTTTATCCTTGGCAGAGAAAAAGCCACAGAGAGGCTTTGGAGCTGTGACGCTGATTTATAAACTGGTGTTTTGGGAAAGAGGAGAATGTAAAAGAGCCCTGTGTTGGAGCACCTCTCATTTGCTCTGTGCTTTCTTAGGTGGTTACAGTCACTTCTTACATCTCCTCTGTCACTGCTTGGAAGGCATGGGGTGGGAGCTCTATGAACATGTTTGAAATGAGTGGATGAGTGGAGACATGATAGGTACTTTAATCCCCATTGTAAAGGGGAGAACATTGATGTAAGGGAGGCTGAAGACTTGCTTGACACTTCACTGCCAGGGGGCCGTGCCCAGAGGTTGATGTGTGTCCAGAGCAGCAACTTGGAGGGTGAGGAGACTGGAGCCAGGAGGCCAGTGAGGATGGGCTTGGAGAGTTGCATCCTATGATGGACACCTGTAGAGCAAGAGCTGGAAAAGCAGGACAGAGAAAAAATCGTGTCTGAACTTTGCAGAGGCAGTCCTGGCTACATGGAGTGGCATCATCTGTCCCTGTTGTTCAAGAAAAATAAATCCACTCTCCTAAATTACATGCCTCTGTCTGTATGATAGGAATTACACGTCCTCCCCATCTGCTCTGCAAGCATGCATTGTCCTAGCCCTCTGGCTTAGCAGCACCAATTATTTTGACAAACTGCCTGTGCTCACATGCCCAGCCTGGCTTTGCAGTCACCTACCTTTTTCTGAGGGGTGGGAAAAGGCTCCTGACAAATCTTTGCGGAGTGAAAGTAAACTCAGGTGGGAGGCTGCAACCCCTGGATAATCGCAGATCTCAGGCTACCTGGACAAGGCAGGGTTTGGAAGGGGCCTCACTCTGCTTCCAAGGATTGGGGAGGGGCCGCCACACAGAGTCTCAGAGAAAAATGTTTAAGTCAGAACAACATCCCCTTGAAGGATACAGGATAGAGAGTTAAGAGACTTCCTTACGAATCCCTGTGCTGTCATTTACTTGGGTGTGTGACTTTAGACAATATATCCACTGTCTCTGGTCCCACAACATGGCACCTGGAACGTGGGTTCAAGGATGCTAACTCTTACAATGTGGATTCCACATAAAAATAAAATCCCCTATGGGAAATTAGCCATAAGACCTAGCACTTAGTAAGTGCTCAAAACAGTTACCGATCTCTCTCTCCTTTTTTTTTTTTTTGGAGTCAGTCTCGCACTGTCGCCCAGGCTGGGGTACAATGGCGAGATCTCAGCTCACAGCAACCTCCACCTGCTGGGTTCAAGCAATTCTCCTGCCTTAGCCTCCTGAGCAGCTGGGATTACAGACGCCCACCACATGCCTGGCTAGTTTTTGTATTTTTAGTAGAGATGGGGTTTCACCCTGTTGGCCAGGTTGGTCTCAAACTCGTTACCTCGTGATCCACCTGCCTCCGCCTCCTGAAGTGCTGGGATTACAGGCATGAGCCACTGCGCCTGGCCAGTGACAGCTCTCTTGGAGAGCTAGACAGTCTTAGAAGAGTGATCTGCATATGGGGTGCCTGCAACCCTGGGAGAGAGAGTGAAGATACACCTGGGCACAGAGAGAAAATGCAGGGCAACCCCAAGCCAACACGTGTGCAAGAGCTACTCAACAGGTGATCGGTCTCCATTCAGTCCAGCCCCTGCCCTTAGACAAAGCACCTACAATTCCTGCTTTCTTTGGGGTTGGGATTAGATGTGTACTAGGCGATGACTGCCAGCCTCATGAAGGTCTAGACTTTCTGTTTGTGCTCGGTCAGCTGGATATAATGTAAGTTTCACTATCTTTTTCTCTTTTGCTTTTTTACGACATTTCAGACCAATTAGAAAATTACTTTAACTTTTACATGACCCCATATTTTACATGATTAAAATTTTTGGGCCCCTGCTGATCTCCTTATGGCAGTGTTTTTTTAAATTGCATTTGACTTTCTCTTTATTTTTTATAATGACTTCCAAGTATTTATTTGTGAATATGTCTTATTCAAAATATATTAGCATTTAGAGACAGTCATGTGTACTTTATAACACAAAATACATTAATTGGGATACACACTGCATATTTTTCTATACACATAAGGCATCTTCTGGAGAACACTGTTCTGGAACATCAGAGCTAGAGGAGACCTTAGCAACTCCAGGCAATTCACTGTCCAATGCTAACAGACCTCAGGCTTAGCAGAGATACCCCAGAGCTGCTGGTGCGGGGGTCTGGGGTGAAGTGCAGTCACCTGCTCTTTGACGAAGTCCCTGCATGGTTCTGAAGCACTTGTTCTTGGGCCACAGTACATGACATTGAGAAGGCCCCTTCCTTTCTCCAGGCCCTGTGGCTGTGGGGTGTCCTTCAGGCCATCCCCCTTATCTAACCCACTGCCATTTGCCTTCTGAACTACCCTCTTTCGTGACACCGTTAATGGCTCACAGAGGATCAACTGTCTTTCCCTCCTGGGTAACTATTGTTTATGCAGAATAACCTTTCTTGATAAACAAAGATCTAAACTTAAGGAATTATTCCCCTCCCTTGTCACTGCTTTGAGGTCCTTTGCTATTTATTTGTGCATCTCTTTTGTTGGTGGTCCCAGAAATTGTCTGGTCTTCACAATCATTGGAACATTACAGAGAGATTTCAAGCCCCCACCCCAGAGGTTCCAGTTTAGAAGATCTGATCTACTTAATCCTCTCAACAACCCTAAATTGAAGGCTCAGATAGGTTAAGACGGTCACCCAAGTTCCAACAGCTAGAATGTGGTCAATGTGAAATTGGAGCTTGCTTCTGAGTCTTCTGAGTGTTTTATATACCAGGAGGCTGCACACAGTGTAAGCGGTGAGTTTCACTGCAAGAAAAAAAAAAAGTCAGCCCGGCGTGATTACAGGATCACGCCTGAAATCCCAACACATTGGGAGGCTGAGGCCAGTGGGTCACTTGAGGTCAGGAGTTTGAGACCACCCTGGCCAACATGGTGAAACCCGTCCCTACTAAAACACATACAAAAAAAATTAGCCAGGTGTGATGGCACATGCCTGTAGTCCCAGCTACTCAGGAGGTTGAGGTAGGAGCATCACTTGAACCTTGGAGGTAGAGGTTGCAGTGAGCCGAGATCATGCCACTCCAGCCTGGGTGACAGAGTGAGACTCTGTCTCAAAAAAAAAAAAAAAAAAAAAAAAAAAGAAAGAAAAAAAGAAAAAAAAGGAAAGAAAACAACACCAAAAAAAGGGGGCTGTAAGACACATGAGAGTGTTCGGCCCCATTGTCAGCACTGGAGCAGCAGATAAGACCAAGTCTCTTTGAGTGAGCACCAGGGCGACTGTGGAACTGATCCCTTCTGGCTTAAGTTAGGAGCAGACTCAAGGTCGGCGCTGATCCCAGGCTACAAGGAGTTAGGGACTATGGGAGAGACGGGTTGGGGCTGGAGCAAGTGGGCTGGGGAAAATGGCAGAGGATGCTTCCTCACTGTCCTGACCCAACCAAGAACAGCAGGACAGTCAGATGGCAGAGAAGGAAAGAAGAAGGAGATGGGGGGAGTTTTAAGGGATGATCAGACAGATTTGGTTAGAGATCGAACAAATGAAAGGCTTTCGATCTTGGAAAAAAAGCCGTGCCTGGAAAGACCTTTGTGAAGGAAAGTCAACAGCTCTGCTCCAAAGTGGGCCCTTGAGAGAATTTCCCAGGCCAGCTGCCCTCCCAGCCCCCACCTGTTCCCTGCCCCTCCCAAGGCCCGGCCCACCCCAGCTCAGTCTTCTATGCCCACATTGAGTTTCCTGTCCAACATAAGCACTTCCCTTTTTTCATGCACCCAAGATGCACTAATCGGCCACCATCGGAAATGCCCTTCAGATTCAAAGCAAGTAGGATGAGGCCAAGGCCAGAGGGCAGGAACCGTGGGAAAGCAGAGGCCCCAGGCACCAAAGGGTGGGCACTGGCTCCCATGCTCATGGCAAGACTTGCCCCCCCTTTTTTTCCCCATACTTAAAGGCGCCCTTCTTTCTCCGGGTACAATACAATGAATACGGCTGGGATTCCAGGCTGAGTGGGACATTCTTGCATTGTGTCGGCCATAATGAGGGGTTTAGGTGGGCCACGGGTCTCCCAGCATGGGACTTCACATGGCTGAAGAGACTTTGTTGGGGAGGGGCAGGGGTTTCTGGGACTTTCTCAGAAAACAGTGAAAAAGGCAGCCTCTTCCCTCAGAGCAGGCCTTAGAGAATGCTGGGCCCACGGCAGCTTCTGAGAAAAGGCCCTCTTGTGGGTGGCTGGCCAGCCCTGCAGAGCTGATTCAGGGCCACATGGAGCCAGGGGCCAGGGCCAGGAAGGTGGGTACCTGAGCAACTGTCCCTCATTCACAGAATGCTCGCTGCTGGACTCAGCCTCCACATCTGTAAAATGACAGTGTTAGAGGAAAACCCTCCAAGTTCCCTTTCGACTTTAAGATATTCTTTCTGGGACTGGCTACGAACCGGTCCCAGACTTGGGACAAGTGGCTTGCACATTATAAACTTCCATTTACACATCTGGAAAGTAAAGCTAATACTGCATCTACTGCAAAATGAAAATTCAGGGTGTCTTGTTCAAAAAGCAGGATAAAAGTGCTGTTACTGAAATATAAAGTTTCTTCCTTTCTTCCACGATCTTTCTCTCTTTCAAGTTATCATCAGGCTTTTTATATGGTATTTAATATTGTTCTAAGTAAAGAAAAATTGGAATTTTACACTGCTAGTGTAAGTTTTATTGTCCATTATTACATTGTAGAATGCCACTTTTAAATGCAAATAAGAGCCTTTAACTCATAAACAGAATTATCCAAACCACACAGTTTGTATTTCATAGCTTGCTGCTCTGTGCAAATGTATTTCGATCTGACCAGGCTACCCCAAAGTAACTCAGCTGTTTTTTAGTTTGTTTGTTTGTTTTTTGAGATGGAGTCTCACTCTGTCGCCCAGGCTGGAGTGCGGTGGTGCAACCTCAGCTCACTGCAACCTCTGCCTCCTGGGTTTAAGAGATTCTCCTGCCTCAGCCTCCTGAGTAACTGGGATTACAGGAGACTGCCCCCACACCCCGGTACTTTTTTTTTTTTTTTTTTTTTTTGTATTTTTAGTAGAGACAGGGTTTCACCACATTGGCCAGGTGAGTCTTGAACTCCTGACCTCAGGTGATCCGCCTGCCTCAGCCTCCCCAAGTGCTGGGATTACAGGCGTGAGCCACCACACCTGGCCAACTCAGCTGATTTTATTTCCCTTGTGATCTGTACATATTCCACAACACTCTCCACCTCTGACTTCTGGCCTTCTGGCCAGCAAGGAAGAACTGACGGGAAAGGAACTGTGGGTTGCCTCATCTATTCTTTGACTTTCGTATCGTATTTTCAGCATAAGTAGGTTATGCACATAGAGAAGTAACAAGAGTAAGAAAGGATATAATAGGAGCCCTTGGTTGTTTGGGTTTCCATCACCTTCTTTTCATGTTTGGAGTAAGTTCTGGTTCCAAAGGAAAAGTGGTGTGTCAGGGCCGTTGGGGCCTCCAGTACCCAGTCGTAGAAGTATGGCACTTCCCTTGTGCCCCCTTTCAGCCTCACTCACGCCTGGAGCTCAGAGATCCACTGCAGTGCTTTGCTCCTGGGGCACTGAGTAATATGCAAATGAAAAGCAAGGGGAGAGGTTGAAATGTGGGTGGATCTGTGTTCACCTGCGTGCTCCACTGACTTAGCACACATCACTTGCAAGATGCACGTTTAATGACAACCCTGCTAAGCATTGCTGAACAGTGAAGGCAGAGTAGTCAACCAACTAAGAGGCCCCTCCAGGCACAGGTGGCCCTGTGTGATGGCCTTGAGACCATCTGCCTGCTGCTCCCAGTGCTGAACTAGAGCCTCACCCACAGGCTGATATGGCAGGCACTCACACATCTACCTCTGCTGGATGACCTGAGGCAAGTGGCTTGTACTTCCGTTTCCTCATCTGGAACTTCCGTTTCCTCATCTGGAAAATAAAGCTAATACTGGGAAATAGCCATTATTTCTACAAGGATTGCATTAAATTAAAATAAAATATCTAGAACGTACTGCAGCTCTTAATTTAATAAGATGGTAAGAAATCCTCTCCAGGTGGGTAGGAGTGGCAGAAAGGAGTCACGGACTGAAGAAACGCCTGGAGTCCTAGGGGCAGAGGAGCTTCCAAATATTTGGTTTAGAACAGGGTCAGAGAGTCATTAGCCTCCAGTCCTAGACAGGAGCTCAAGTATTGAACAGGACACTGAGGCAGAAATTCCGATCCTGAACAAGATGGAGGCGACAGGGCTTGGATTTGGTATGCAGATACCCGGGCTACCTCTGCGTCCATCCCTCCTCCCCATCCCCACTCTTCCATCCCCGTCCCAGATTCCAGGCAGGAGGCAGTTGGTTTCCAGACTCCTGTACTAGTGAAAGTATTCATCTCTGGCCGGGCGCAGTGGCTCATGCCTGTAATCCCTGCACTTTGGGAGGCTTGAGGTCAGGAGTTCGAGACCAGGCTGGCCAACATGGTAAAACCCCATCTCTACTAAAAATAGAAAAAACATTAGCCAGGGGTGGTGGCCCACGCCTCTAATCCTAGTTACTTGGGAGGCTGAGGCAGGAGAATCACCTGAACTTGGACAGTAGAGGTTGCAGTGAGCCAAGATCGTGCCTTTGCACTGCAGCCTGGGCAACAAGAGTGAAACTCAATCTCAAAAAAAAAAAAAAAATCCGCCTTCTCTTTTCCGTGGGAACCCAAGGAACTGCATGGATGAGCACTCAACACTCTAAATGCAGGTTCAGAACTTGCAGGTGATTTCATAAGATAGCAGCCCCTCTCTGAGCCTCAGATTCTGTATGTAGAAAACCAAAGTGCCAGAGGTTGGCACTTCCTTCACGTAAGTAAGAAGCTAATACGGAGGAGCACTGGGCTGCTTCCTTTTACTTGGTCACCAAGGGAAAGAACCTTGAACCTATTAATGGAACCTCCAGGAAGACAGATTTCTGCTCAGAAGAAGAAAGCACTTTCTAATTACGATGTCCTGGGAAGGGTTTGAGCAAGGGATCACAGAGAGCTGGGCACACATCCTGGATTTAGAGTCTGACAAATCTCCATCTGAATTCCAGCATTTTCACCTCCTTAGCTGTATAACTGAGGGCAATTTAGTCAACAATTCTAAGCCTCTAGTCCTTGTCTGTAACATGTAGATTGCAATCAATTAATTTGCTTATTCATCCATCGTCATTAATTCACAGTGTTTGTTCTGCTACAACAGAGCAACCCCTGAGGGGTAAAGCTGTTGCAGGGAAAGAGCCTGATGCTGTGTGGCAGATGACAGTTGCCTAGCAAAAGCCGACTTTCTTTCTTTCTTTTTTTGAGACAGAGTTTCACTCTTGTTGCCCAGGCTGGAGTGCAATGGCACGATCTCGGCTCACCACAACCTGTGCCTCCCAGGTTCAGGCGATTCTCCTGCCTTAGCCTCCTGAGTAGCTGGGATTACAGGCTGCTGTCACCACGCCCGGCTAATTTTTGTTTGTTTGTTTGTTTTTTTGTATTTTTAGTAGACACAGGGTTTCTCCATGTTGATCAGGCCGGTCTCAAACTCCAGACCTCAGGTGATCCGCCCGCCTCGGCCTCCCAAAATGCTGGGATTATAAGTGTGAGCCAATGCGCCAGACCAAGCCGACTTTCATTTGTATTACTTTTCAGTGGACGGAGCTGCCTCCAGAGGGAGTGAGCTGCCCCAGGATGGCTGGGTAAGCTCTGAGGAAGGATGTGGAGGAGGGGACTCTGGCATCAGGAAGAGAACTGTCCCTGCTTCGGGGACCCTGGGATCTCTCCTGGCCACTCAGAAGAGGCTGATCTGGGACTGTGGCCCAGGGAGATGACTGTGGACTCAGTCTCCCAGAATGGAGCTCTTTCCACGGACCCACACAAAAAGCCAAGTGCCGAGGGGCCAAGTGGGCTGAGCAGAGCAGTGAGACAAAAAGCCTTCCAAGAGGCAGCCACAAAAGGGGCACTTCCAGGCCTTGGGCAGCGGCCGGCACCTTTGCAGGGGCTGATATCTGACAGGAGTGGGCCCTCTGGCGGGCTGCAGGGGTAACGTCCCTGCCCAGGGCTCTGGCCCCTGTCTGAGCCAGTCTGGGTCGTAAGCACAGAACTGTGCTGTCTGACATCTGCAGATGTCCTTGTTGCAAACCCCAAAGCACAGGCATGAGTAAGAATGGTGGGGAAAAGTGCATTCAACTGGAGTGGACTGTGGTCAGGGAAGTGAAAGAGCTTTATTTTGGAGACCCAGATGTGCTCCCACCCCATGCCTTTGGAGTCATTATCCACTCTTCCCAGAAGTCCACCATGGCTCACTGGCCACCTCATTCCTGCCGCTCATCTGGCGTCCCACTCTGTCCCACTCTGCGCCCTAGATTCTGATGCCAACGAGTGAGTCATGGGTGGGCTTAGGGCACATCCAGGTCCCAGGGCAGCAGATCTGGCAGGTAGCCCGTGACTGACTCACTGTCTTTCGCGTGAGCGGGTGGCATAAAATGCCTGATGATGGGCACATTGTTTTCCAAAGATGAGGCAATAAGTGAGCTGATGCCCTTAAGGGTGAGTGTCACTTTCTTTCCGAGAACTCCCCAATGCCACCTGCCTTTCATTACCCTCATGACTCTGCGTGGCTGCTTGCTCCTGCCCCCTTCAGAGACCATTTCTGCATGTGGCCTGAGCTGAGGCCCACGTCCTCCACCACCGGCCACCTACCATGACTGCCACCCCAACCACGGTGACTGGCCATGATGGGTACCTGAACTGGGTGTAGCCCCCTGCAGGATGCCAGCAATCTACACCTAATGCTGCTAGCATAGAAGACATGACAGCCTATTCGCTTATCTACGACACAGGGACCCAGCAGGAACACGGCAAGGGGCTGCTGGAACTAACACTGAAGGGTGGCATACAGAGGGCAGGGGTAGCCCTGAGGCAAAGAGTGCTGAGATAAAGTTGATTATACCTCTGGCTTATGATGGTTAATTTTATGTGTCTATTTGGCTGGGCAGTGGTGCCCAGATATCTGATCAAACATCCTGGATGTTTCTGTAAGGACATTTTTGGATGAGACTAACACTTAAATCAGCGGACTTTGAGTAAACCATGTTGCCCTCCCTAATGTGAGTGTGCCTTGTCTAATCGGGTGAAGGCCTGAAGAGAACAAAAGACTGACTTTCTGGGAATGAGAGGGGGTTCTTCAGATGGATGCCTTTGGACTTGACCTTCAGCATTGACTCTCCTGGGTCTCCAGCCTGCTGGCTCATCCTACAGATTCTTGCCAGCATTTCTAAGTGCTTGAGCCAATTTCTTAAAATACATCTCTTTCTAGGTATATCTATCCATATCCTATTTCCCCTGGAGAGAAACCGTGATTAATATACTGACTGATCATGTCTCTTCCACTTCTTTAATCACCAACATTTAAGAAAGAATTATTTCTTCTTTTTCTTTCCTTGTCTCCACAATTTCTACTGGTACTCTACTTCATTCAACAAATCACATTTTTTTTTTCTGGTTGTAAGACCAGTTTCAGGATTTGGCAGGATAATTAAGCCAAAGATGATAACACTTAATTGGTAGTGCTATTTAGCACCTGGTTACTATTCCCCAGAACTTCTTTATCAAGAGCATTAAGTAAGGAAGATGTGAGAGCTTTATCTGAGAGCTCAGGCCAGAAATGGTCTGAGCTTCCTCAGCGGGTGGCACAGAAAGTCTCGGTGCTTCTTCCTTATTCATCACAGTCTGAATTTTCAATATTATATTCGCAAGGTTTTGTTTCAATGGTATTTTCTTGTGCTCCTGTAATCACCACGGTAAAAGTTTGTGGGTATCCACACGTGCATGCATGTGATCCTGTGTGTGCATTGCCAGTACATGTACGACATGGGTGTATTCATTTATCCAGGGATGAAATTAAAACTTATGTTCCAAAATCACCTGTGAACCCATCAGTCTGGTGACTACTCGCTGCCCAAATGCTTCACATTTTGAAGTCTCAGGCAACCTCATGCTAAATAAGGTTTGGGTTGTTGGCTGGGTGTGGTGGCTCACGCTTGTAATCCCAGCATTTTGGGAGGCCAAGGCGGGTGGATCACAAGCTCAGGGGTTTGAGACCAGCCTGGGCAACCCGGTGAAACTCCATCTCTACTAAAATACAAAAAATTAGCTGGGCGTGGTGGCAGGCGCTTGTAATCCCAGCTACTCGAGAGGCTGAGGCAGGAGAGTTGCTTGAACCCAAGGGGCAGAGGTTGCAGTGAGCCGAGATTGCTCACTACACTCCAGCCTGGCCTACATTGTTCGAAACTGTCCCAAAAAAAAAAAAAAAAAAAAAGAGATTTGGGTTGTGTTTATCTTTTCATCCCCAGCACCTAACTCTGGGGTGGGGTACAAAGGTGGCCCACTTTTTAAAAGAATAAATTAAATTATTCATTTAATACATGTTATTGAGCACCTACCTATTATCTGCTAGGACTCCCTCTTTGGGTGGCTGAGGTCAGTGGTGAGTAAATAAATGCGAAGGATCCTGTCTCCCATGTGCATTTGTTGGAGGATATGAAACAGGGGCATGAGACAGAGTGGTCAGGAAAGGGTCTTTGGGGATGTGGCATTGCCACAGGGCCTTGGTGATGCTGGGTACTTGGTTTTTATAGAGTGATTTTTTTCCGTGAAAAATCACCTGCTTCCTGCACACTGTATCCAATCTGACATTAATTTGCCAGGTACAAATTAGAGAGGATACAGAGAAGCCAGAAAGGCAGGCCCTAGACAAGCGTAGAAGGGTTTTCCCTGTGACCCGCACAGTATAGGATTCCCATTGCAAAACATATCTCTGTTCTCCCAGCAACCAGCAGGCACCATTAATACCGTTTTGAAGTTATGAAATTTGATTTTTTCATATTTGTATTTATATTTAAGTCTACTTTGAGAATTATTTGATTTATATGTATAATCAAATGGATTTTTATGTATTTCCTTTATAATATATACATTGATTTATATATTGATTTATATTTATAATCATATTTACAAAGTCTCCTGCAGAAACCTAGGAATTTGTGGAGACTAAAGGAGTCTGTTTGCTTTCAGTTTTCTCATATACATATACATTTCTGTTTTTTCTCTTAATAGAAGACAAATGCTATAGAAAACATGAAGTCTACTAAAAAAGTTTAAATATCAAAATGAAAATCTTCACAAATCTTAACCTTCATGAATATTCACTTCAGACAAGCAATTTGGTGTGTTTTTCTCTCAGACTCTTTTTTTAATTAAGAAAAAGCTATTTTAAACATTATGGAGAATATACAGTAAGTAAATATGTCATGGATTGATCACTTAATTTCATAAATATTGGCCAACATTGCTACAAACATATCCTAAATATTATTTTAAATCCCTATAGAGAATTCTACTTTATGTAAATATCATATTAGTAAATTATTCTACATGCACTGAATATTTTGGCTGGCTTCTTCTTTTTTTATGTTGGGAACATACTGCAAAATTACTGCATCATTGTTCTGCTTTCTCCGGCAGCTACGGCTCAAACGAAAGACAATTCTCATTTTCCTAAGGCGTTTAGAGGTAGTAGTTAAAGAATTGGCCTGCAGCTTCACAGTGGACCCTCTTTGGGCTGGCTCTTCTGCCACTCTCTTACCTTCCCTTTCCCCTCAGCATTGCAAGAATTCTGTGAGTCCAGGGATCACATTCTCAAAAAATAGACAAGAAATGGCAGGATGCCAGAGCACCATGCGGGTACCCTCCTCTATTTCCCAAACGTCTCCCCTCCCAGCGCTAAGTAGACACTTCCTTAGGTCTTAGGTCTTAGATCTTGTTAGAAATTGCTGTGTCCTGTGGCCATCTGGCTGTAAGGGAGGGTAGGAAAGGCTGCATCCACCTAAATCCACTATATGGGAGAAGGCAGCCAAGGAAAAAGAGACTAGAGATGGTGCTGGGAAGATAATCATGATTATTACTGCTCACTAAAATTGTCTTTGTTCACAAGCCTTTTTCCATATTCCTTATTTCCTAAAGAGTGATTCTCTGTAGTGGAACTGCTGTATAGGCTACAAAGAGTTTTAAGTATCTTATATGCATTCACAATTGTGTTCTAAGATGATGCGTTTGAATGACTTTTCACTGAATTACTACCACTGAAGATTACTATGAGATCTTTTGCATAGCCTTTGATAGATTCAAGGAAATTGAGATCTCTCTGTCCGGTGGTGGTTAGTGACTGTTGGACCTTGGTGTATGTAAATGTGGCTGTGGCATGAAAACACCATGTTGTGAGTGTGTGTCCATGTGCATGTATGCATGTATATGTGTCTGTGTGAGTGCCTGTGTATCTGAGCATGTGCACATAAATGCGTGTCCCTATGTGCATGGGTAGGCACGTGTGTGTGTGTGCATACGTGTAGTTCTGACTTGTCATTGGCAGGAAAAGGGAGTAGAGTATGCTCTCCCTCAATTAGGTGAAACCTCAGTTTCCAGACTTCTAAATAGGCATGATGATTTCTGCACTATCATCATGACCGGATTTCCTCTGCAGTAAATGAGAAATTCACTGTAACTTTGTGTGTTTGGCTTTTTTGTTGTTTGTTTGTTTTGAGACAGAGTCTCGCTCTGTTGCCCAGGCTGGAGTGCAGTGGCACAGTCTCGGCTCACTACAACTTCTGCCTCCAGGTTTCAAGCAATTCTCCTGCCTCAGCCTCCCTAGTAGCTGAGATTACAGGCACTCGCCACCCACGCCTGGCTAATTTTTGTATTTTTAGTAGAGACGGGGTTTCACCATGTTGGCCAGGCTGGTCTTGAACTCCTGACCTCAAGTGATCCACCGGCCTCGGCCTCCCAAAGTGCTGGGATTACAGGCGTGAGCCACCGCACCTGGCCTATACTCTGTAACTTTGGACAGGTCACTCTTGTCACTAAACTCCCATCTCCTTGCGTTTCCAAGGACAATAACTTTTCCTGTGTCACAGGGGTGAGAAATATGAGATATTAAGTGACAAGCTCCATAAAAGCTGAGACCTAAAGGAGGAATGAGCTAGGTGACCCAAAGTGGAGAGGATGTCAGGTAGAGAGTCCTGAGGCGGGTGGGAGCGGGCCAGTGCTGCTGCCGCTGACAATGATGAAGGACATGGGTTAAGGGCGTGCTGCAGACAGGGCTCTCGGGCCACATGAGCCTCAAGCCTGTCAATGGACCATCAGGGAGTCACTGTTTACCTCTGCTGGTAACGAGTGGTGGTTCGTCTTCTGATTCTTGGCCTGCCCACCTGTGCCAGGGACCTTTCCTTCCCTGGCACAGAGTTGCAGGCAGCCTCCTGTGCATACCTTCCCAGGCTGAGAGAACGGGCCACGTCTTTGTCTCTAGCTCTTTGATCCCTGTGGCCTAAAAGTGTAGGATTGAGACAGAGGGAGACGCTCACTGGAGCAAGAGCGGAAGAGGATGCCGCTAGGTCTGTGAAACATATCAGGTGGCGTGTAACATCTGGATGCTTTGATGGAGAAATAAGCTTTTCCAGTGTCCTTGAAAGTCTCCGCAACAAAAAGTAAAGGGTAACTGTGGTGGATTCCCGGTATCTCTGGAGGTAACGGGAGGGGATGGGGAGACAGGCCCACCATCCGGAATCCAAATTCCAAGTTTGCCTCTTCAGCTTCTCAGATGCGGTGAGACTCCTGGCCTCCCTGAGCCTCCCTTTGCTGTTTGGTGGTGGCCTCATAGATCCCCGAGGATCTGTGGGCAAACCCAGCACTGCGGACCCCCATCCTCCAAAGGTGGAGACTTGCCTCCCGTGGGAGAAACCACTCCAAGTCTCTGCTCGGTGCAGTGACGCACAATGCAAGGCATGACGGATGCCGGCCCCGGCCTCACCTGTCCGGCCTCCCTTCCCCGCTTACTGACAGTCCTCTCAATTCTAATTGACCAGTCATTTAATTTCACTTCAGCTTAATGGCTTTCCACAGTGGCAGCTGGGACAGAAGGTCAAACTAAAGGACTTCAGCCCTGATCAAGAGCAGCTTCTGACCAGAAAGGCACGGGGATGACCCTAGCTCAGGTCTCCACAGAAAGTGTGAAATGGGTTAGGCAGTTGGACTCTGTAAGAGTGTTATGTTCCCCTTCCCACCTGTGTAGACACGGGGTACTGCTCAGGCAGTTTCCACAGAACAGAAAGATTCAGGGCTGTTTGGCATCTAAATAGGGCTGATATTTCATATGTAGTCATGTGTAATTTGTATAACAATTTTTTTTTGAGACAGAGTCTCACTCTGTAGCCCAGGCTGGATTGCAATGGCGTGTTCTCTGCTCACTGAAACCTCTTCCTCCCTGGTTCAAACAATACCCCTGCCACAGCCTCCCGAGTAGCTGGGATTACAGGTGCCCACCACCACACCCAGCTAAATTTATGTATTTCTAGTAGAGACAAAGTTTTGCCATGTTGGCCAGGCTGGTCTCAAACTCCTGATCTCAGGTGATCCGCCCGCCTCGGCCTCCCAAAGTGCCGGCATTACAGGCTTGAGCCACCACACCTGGCCAATAATTTTAATATATATCTGGATTATAGAATGTATTATATTAGATATACAAAGGAATGTTTATTGAATAGAATAAATATGCCTGTGTTGATGTGTGTGTATATACACACATGACATATATATATTAATGTATATATTGATATTCAAAGATGCACATATATATTTGCATATATTCAGCAAACGATGTTGACTTGTGACTGACACATATAAGCATCTGATATGGTTTGGATCTGTGTCCCCACCCAAATCTCATGTTCAGTTTTAGTTTCCAATGTTGTAGGTGGGGCGTGGTGGGATGATCATAAGGGTGGTTTCAAATGGTTTAGCACCAATCCCTAGTGCTGTCCTCACGCTAGAGTTCTCGTGAGATCTGGTTGTTTAAAAATGTGTGGCACCTTCCCTGCTCTCTCTCCCTCCTGCTACTCTATGTGCCTGCTTCCCCGTCACCTTCTGCCATGACTGAAAATTTCCTGAGGCCTCCCCAGAAACCATCGAGCTTCCTCACAGCCTGCAGAACCATAAGCCAGTTAAACCTCTTTTTTTTTTTTTTTTTTTTTTTTGAGACGGAGTTTCAGTCTTGTTGCCCAGCTTGGAGTGCAATGGCATGATCTCGGCTCACCTCTGCCTCCCGGGTTCAAGCGATTCTCCTGCCTCAGCCTCCTGAGTAGCTGGGATTACAGGCATGCACCACCATGTCCAGCTACTTTTGTATTTTTAGTAGAGACAGAGTTTCCCCATGTTGGTCAGGCTGGTCTCAAACTGCCCATCTCAGTTGATCTGCCTGCCTGGGCCTCCCAAAGTGTTGGGATTACAGGCGTGAGCCACCGCACCTGGCCAAACCTCTTTCCTTTATAAATTACCTAGTCTCAGGTATCTCTTTAAAGCAGTATGAAAATGGACTAACAGAGCATCTATACACAAAAGTGCAATATCTCACATTATTGCCTCACATTTCTCTTAATACCCACTCCCAGCCCCTTAAAATTTAATCGAAAGAATAATGGATGTGGAATCCAAATAAACAAGTTACAACCTAGTTTTCTTTTACTGGCTTGACCTTTAGGCAAGTTCATTAAACTCTCTGAGCTTCAGCTTCCTCCCCTGTCATCAGGGTATAGTAACCCTTTCCTGGTAGGAGTTTTGTGAGGATTAAAGATGATGGAAGTGGAGGGCCTGGACCAACAGGTAACACAGAGCAGGAGTTACATTCTTCTAAATTCAGAATGTATTGAGTCCCCACCATGAGCCTGCCAGGCCAGGTCTGGGCCCTAGATACAGAGATGAAAAAAATGTTGCCCAGACAACGAGGAGCTTTTTTTTTTTTTTTTTTTTTTGTTGTTGTTGCTGTTTTTATTGTTTCTTCCAACATTGGAAACTCTGTCTCCAGGCTGGAGTGCAGTGGCGCGATCTTGGCTCACTGCAACCTCCACCTCCCAGGTTCAAGTGATTCTCCTGCCTCAGCCTCCCAAGGAGCTGGGACTACAGGCATGAGCCACCGCGCCCGGCTGAGGAGCTCTTTTTCTATGGCAGAAACAGATGTGAAAAAGGGCTGTGTAATACAGTATGATGTGTGCTGCGACTGGGTAAGCGGCAGGGGCTGTGGAATTCCAGAGGAGGGACTGACGACTTGGCTAACAGGGAGAGCTTCAAAACAGAGGTGGAAAATGGCATTCATCATGGAGAATGAGTGGAATTGGTCCCAAGAGTGGAGGAGCAGGAGTGCCACTCAGGTAGGTGTGCATGCTAGGAGGCTCCTGGGCTAGGACAGCATGAGTTTGGCGGTGGCCAGGAATTTGGGTAGGGTGGGAATACCTGTTGCACTAAATATTTTGAGTCATTGTCTTATTGGCTAGAAATAAAATTCCAATTTCCAGGCCAATCTTTTCTACCAAATTTCTGTGTTTCTTCGAAGAAAAAAAAAAGTTTCAGAAACCTTTCTAGGTTCTGGTCTTCCTCCTCTTTCAAATAAAGAGATTGAATAAAACTAGCTTCAAGGCCTTACTTAGTTCTAGGAGGCCATACAGATGCACATTTGATAATGTCACAGGAAGAGGCAATGACCTGGGGACTGGATTCCTGACAGTGCCCTTTAAATGTCATCTCATCAAGATTTCCTTAGTCATTATTATAATGGTCTGCTCCTCTTCTTGCTCAATAAAAAAGTGGACATTCAATCTAACTTCAAACTTCAAAGATAACTAATTTGTTAAACCAGATTGGGAGGATGATTCAGCAGCATTCATAAATCTGAAGCTCTGACATCCTGGATGACTTCGTCTGGCACTAAACTCCTAGTGATGAGGCTTCATCATGTACTGAACACCTACTGTGTGCCAGACACTGGGGGCACATAGGTTTAGAGACATGGCCCCTTGTTTTAAAGAGCACATTTTTGGGAAGAAACATAGAAGTAAGCAGATTATTAAGATATAGAAGAGACTGCAATGAGCCGAGATCGCACCACTGCACTCCAGCCTGGGCAACAAAGCGAGACTGCGTCTGAAAAAAAACAAAAAGGATACAGAAGAGACTAAGAAGTATCTGATGACATGAAAATGCAGTGGAGACCCTCTTGGCCCAGGCTGGGAGTACATGTGAAACTTCTGAGATCCAAACTAAACCCTTCAGTGATAAGGCTAGGGTGCATCAGTAGACAGAAGGATGCACCAGACAGAACAAAAACAGCAGTGCAAGGGGCTGCAGCAGTCCATCCTGACAGTAACGACTCATGCAAATATGGTGCTTTCTCTGCTACATAGTGGCAGGACAGGAGAGCACAGTGAAACCCTTTTGTGTTACCCTAAGTCTTTGTAGGGTGCACTACAGAGAGACCTTCTTCAGGTTGAGTGTGGGGACTTGTGAAGACAGAAGGCAGGGCGAGAGGGCTGAAAGAAACCCCTCTGAAGAGGCTGAAAGAAACCCCTCTAAGGTGTTGCTGAGTTTACTAAATGCAGTGCTTCCTCAGGTTCAGACCAAGGTAGCAAGTCAGAGAGAGGTAACTCCAGAGATACAGAAATCCAGGGACAAGAGTTATGAAAGAAAATACTCCCAGGGATTCTAAAATCTGAAATCTGAGGGGGGAGAGAGAGAGAGAAGACAGACAGACAGACACACATACCAAAGTCAAAATTTGGCAGCTAGGCTGTAAAGCATATGGAAATTTCTAGGAACTTTTTTTTTCAATGTCCAGATCCCAAGGAAATGTTTCCTTCCTTCTTTTGAAATAATTGAAGTCAATTGCGCACTAAAGCTAAATAAAAGTGTAAAAAATGCCATTTAATACACAGATTAGGTAGACTCAGCACCCCCTCCTCACACACTGGCAGTGAGTCATGAAGAGTCGGCCATTATCTGAAGGTAAATATTATTTACATCCATCTCTGCTATTCATTTTCAGACAATGTTTAACATTGTGTCAAAAATTATAAAACATATAAAGAAGCAAGAAACTTGACCCATAGTCAAGAGAGAAAAAAATCGACATTTTGATAGAGATTGCACCTGAAATGAATGAAGATGAAACACTAGAAATAACAAAATCTATTTGAAAGGCCTAATGGCAACATCGCAGGGGAAAGGAACAGTGAAGCTGAATACAGGTGAACTGCAAATATCAAACTGAAGTAAGAGGAACCTGAGAGAGAACAATATGAAGTAGCCAAAAGTATGTGGTTGGTATTCAAAGGGGAGGCAAAGGAGAGGAGAGAGAGAATAAAGCTAAAGAAATATTTAAAGAGTTAGTGGCTGAGGTGTTTTTAAATAGCTGAAAGTTATCAACCCATGAAAGCAAGATCATTTCAAATGGAATTACTACAAACAGAAACAATCTAGGCACACCACAGTCAAAACACTGAAAACAAAACAGAAAGACAAAATCTTAAAATAAGCCCTAGGAAAGATACATCACATGTAAGGGAACAAAGATACAAAAAAAAAAAAAAAAAGACATTTTTCATTAGAAACAACAAAAACCAAAAGACAATAGGGTGATATATTTAAAATAAACTGTTCGTGTCTGCAGGAACACACAGTATGACATGTGTGAACAGTTGAAAAAGTTGCCATAATTTTCACCTTTGATATAGTTTACATATATCAAAGTTATATACAATATACAGTTGTATATATGTACACATATATATAGATATTACAGTTTCTGTCTTACAGTCTTAAAAACCCAACAACTGGGCAAACCGTGATCTATTTCTAACGATTGTTTCTTTCTGATTTCATATTTTTCATTTCTAGTGTTTCTACTTCATTATTTTATTTTATTTTATTTTTTTCCAAAGTGTATTTTTTTATTTATTTGGAATTATTTACAATTTTATTTTCATTTTTCCAAAGCTCTAGTAGTCTTTTAACGGTCAAGAAAATGGTCACAGGGACAGATGTCTAATAATGAACAACTAAATTAGTTGTTTGTAAGTTGCTGTCAACTTAAGCTTTATGGATGCGTGCATAATTTCTATGCAATTTCTATCAATTATCAGTGACATGGTAGTAACAAAAACAGAAAAAAAAATACTAAAATTTATATAAAACTGCAAAAGACTCCAAATAGATAAAGAAATCTTGAGCAAAAAGAAAGAAGCTGGCGGAACCACGCTACCTGACTCCAAAATAGACTACATATTTATAATAACCAAAACATCATGTTACTGGCATAAAAGCAGACACATATACCAACAGAACGGAAGAGAGTCCAGAAGGAAATCTACACACCTACAGCCAACCGATTTTCAACAAAGGTGCCAAGAATACACACTGGAGAAAGGACATTCTCTTCAATAAATGGTGCTGAGAAAATTAAATTGGATACTCACGTAGAAATGAAACTAGACTCCTGCCTCTCACCAGATACAAAAATCAACTCAAAATTGATTAAAGACCTAACTGTGAAAACTGAAACTATGAAACTAATAGAAAAACCTGCTAGAAGTGTGAAACTACTAGAGGAAAACATAAGGGAAATGCTTCACAACACTGGATTGGGCAAGGAATTTTTGGATATCACCTCAAAAACACAGGAGAGAAAAGCAAAAATTTAGACACATGGGATTACATCAAACTGTGAAGGTTCCTCACAGCAAAGAAAATAATCAACAGCGTAGAGACAGTTTATAGAATGGGAGATGACAGCTGCAAACTATACATTTGGCAAGGAGTTAATATAAAAAATATACAAGGAACTTAGACAACTCAACAGCATGAATAAATAAATAAAAATATCCCAATTAAAACATGAGCAATGGACCTTAATAGTCATTTTCTCAAAAGAAGGCATACAAGTGGCCAGCAGGTATGTGAAAAAATTCTCATC
Source organism: Cacajao melanocephalus (assembly GCA_963573385.1). NCBI lineage: Eukaryota > Metazoa > Chordata > Mammalia > Primates > Pitheciidae > Cacajao > Cacajao melanocephalus. Next base: position 34,224 of record CAUYLG010039101.1, read on the forward strand.
ATCTCAAAATGTCAGAGAAATGCAAATCAAAGTCATAATGAGATACCACCTCACCCAAGTTAGAATGGCTAATATCAAGAACACAAAAGGTAACAAGTGTTGGTGAAAATATGGATATGAGGAAGCCCTTACACACTTTTGTTGCGTTTGTAAATTAGTACAGCCATTATAAAAAACAGCATAGAGCTTTCTAAAAAATTAAAAATAACTGCCATATGATCCAGCAATCTCACCACTGGGTATACATCAAAGGGAAACAAAATTAGTACATTGTAGACATACTGCACTCTAGTGTTGTTGCAATACTCTTTCACAATAGCCAAGCTGTAGAATCAACCTAATTGTCCAATGACCAGTGAATGAATGAAGAAAATGTGACACACACACATACACACACACACCCATATACACACACACACATACACACATACACACACACATACACACACACACATACACACACACATACACATACACACACACACACACACAATGAAACAGTACTCACCCATAAAAAATGAAATTCTGTCATTTGCAACAACATGGGTGAAACTGGAGGACATGATGTTAATCAAAATTAGCCAGAGGCAGAGAGAAAAAAAACCTCATAATCTCACTCAAAAGTGCCATCTTAAACAGTTGATCACATAAAGATATAGAGTAGAACAATGGTTACCAGAAACAGAGGAAAGGAGGAGGGAAGGAAGGATGGTGAGAGGTTGATCCACAGGTACAAAATTACAATTAGAAATAAGGAATATATTCTGGTTTCCTATTAATGCAGAGGAGGGCAATTATTGTTAATAATGCATTGTATATTTCAAAATAGCTAGAAGAGATGTTTCTGAGTGTTCTCACCACAAAGAAATTATAACTGTATGAGGTGATGAATACGCCAATTACCCTGATTTGATCATTAAGCAATGTATACACATATAACCTTGTACTCCGTAAATATTTACAATTATCATGTGTCAATTAAAAGTAAATGAAAATTTCCAAGACATAATAACTGCAAATTGAGAATACTAAATTCATCAAAAATATTATTTATAAATTGAGGCAAAACAAAGCCATTTTCAGATAGGTACAACCTGAGAGAATTCACATCCAGCATATTTGCACTATAAGGAATGCTAAAAAGATGTTCTTAAGCTTGATGGAAAAAGATGCCAGAAGAAAGCCCATATCTATAAGCAGAAATAAGGAAAATGAGAAAAGAAAAATATGTGAATAATTATAGGGAACATTTTAATATATTTATATAGGTAGCTGTTTTGACAAGTATGTACACACACACACAGAGGCAATTGGCTGTTAAAAACAAATGTAAGCATGGATTTTACATACTCAGAATTTGAAAATAATATCAGAAGAGCACTAAGGATAAAAGGTATTATAAATTGAATTATAGGTCCTATCCAAAAGACTTCTAATGCAGTTCTTACATTACTCTAAAAGTAGTATGTTATTTGAAATCAGACTTACGTTTTAAAGATGTGTATTTTATCTGTATTGCAACCACTAAAAAATAACACAAAGAACTAGAGTGTAGAAGTCAATACAAAGTAAGTTTATTTTGGTTAAATTTTTAAAATTTCATTTCTCAAAATAAAAAGTTCATTCTACCTTTTATTATTTAAAATAAAAGGAAAATAAAAATTGCTTTTCTGGGACATTTTTATCCATTTATTAAACATTCTTGCTGTACCTTGATCTCTTGATGTAACAGCCTTCCTCAGCCCCTATTTAGTAAAAATTATTTTTAATTTTTTTATACTGCCTTTTTAAAGATATACTTTATTTACCTGCAATAAAATTATGTTTTTGGGTATGAGGTTCATTTAGACAAATGCACATAGTCATGTTTCCAACACCACGGTTAAGACACAGAACATTACCATTGCCCTCTAAAATTCCCTCATGCTATTTCTTTATTATCATTCCCTCTCCTCCACTCCACCCTTAGTCTCTGGCAGCCACGGTGTGTTTATTTTTTCTATGATTCTGTCTTTTCCAGAAATTTATTTTAAATATTTACGGGAGGCAGTAGTGGAAAAGTTGACTTTATGACTTTATATCTTATACTTTTGTATAATGTGTCATTATCCATACTTGAGAAAGTATATTCCATGATATAGACATAAATAAATGTGCTTTACAATGTATATGTAAAACTTTTATGTTATGTAAGAACTTCCCAGCATAAATTTATAAAATAAAGCAAACTTGAAAAAGTCAATATAGGAAATACAATAGATTTGCATTAAAGAATTCAGGATAAGTTTTTTTTTTAAGGATCAAAAAACTTGTTGGATAAAGAGAAGACAAATTTCAAGAAACTAAACTTTAACACAATCAAATTAATAGTTACACTAAATATAAATAGCTTAAATAGTTCAAAAGCAAGAAAAGGATTGTTCAAGTAGATTTTTTAAAAAGCAGTAAATTACTACATTATGTTTCTAATATGCATGCTTAAATACAGAGATACAGCAGAAAGAAATGTAGGAAGAGATATGTCATGCAAACAGTTTAAGAAAGCTGTTGTCATATTAATGTTAGAAAGAGTACTAAGTTCAAGACAAAGAGATAAAGAGGCATTGTATAATGTAGAAGTTTCAATTTATCAAGAATACATAACAACTCAACATACATATGCATTTAAGAATACAGCTTCTTATCATATGAAACAAAACTAACAGAACTAAGGGGAAAAAGAGATGCATTCACAACTATAGTTGGAAATTTTAGTGCTGCTCTGTGAATAAAAAATAAAACAAGTAGACAGAAATCAGTCATGTTATAGAATATAGAAACAGTATTTCCCAGGGTTTTACAACTCAGCACTATTCATATTTTCGACAGGATGAAAAAGTGGTGTTGGGGTGGGGTGGTGGGGTGTGGGGAAGGCAGAGCAGGGTATTGTAGAATGCATCCAGCTTCCAACACTAGATGTCAGTAGCACTCTTGCCCTAGTTGTGACAACCGAACATTTTCAGACATTGCCAAATGACTGGGTGGAGGAGGAGCAGGGCAAATTTCCCCTAGTTGAGAACCATTTATATAGAGCATATACCAGGACGTGAGAAAAGTCTACATAATTTTTTAAAGCATTAAACATATATACAAGCAGTGTATTGTCTGAAAACAATAACATGCTGTTACAATAAGATACCTAGAAAATCCCACATAATTATAAATTAAGCAATGCTTTTCTAAGTAGCCTGTGAGTCCAAAAAGAAAAAGCACAAAGGAAATTAGAAAATGGTGTGCACTGAGTATTAAGGAGAGCACAAGAAAAATATCACAGGAGGCAGTCTAAGCAGTGCTTAGAAAATTTTCAGCTTCAATGCAAATATTAGGGAAAAATTATAAAAGCAATAAACTAAGCTTCCACGTTAAGAAGCTCAAGAACTCAGAGTAAATTAAATATTAAGTAATTAAAAAACAATGAAATTTAAAAAGAAGTCAAAGTCAGTGAGCTGGAAAAAGGACGAATAGGAAAAGTGCCCAGGTGGATGTCACAGTGAGTGATCAGGAGAGTCAGGGCTGATCCCAGCTCTTCTGCAGGCTAGAACAAGTGCTCTCCCTTCATCCAGATTACTGAGCAGCCTGAAGGAGACACAAATGTGTACGTGGGAAGGACTCAGTTCTCATGGGGATGGGTGCCGTTAAAACCTTGGGACGCTGAAAGGAAGGACCATACAGAGTGGTGTGAGGGTCAAGTCCTCCATTACCTGAGACTGGAAGCCACATGGACATTCCAGAAGGTGACTTTCTTTGGCAGCCCTGACAGTTAAAAACCAGTCTCCTTAGGAAAGACATTAACCCTTCTGTGCTATAATTTCACCCTTTGCAAAATGGGGACATCGTAATGCCTTGACCACAGGGTTACTGTGAGGATGAAGAGGATGATGTAGGTGAGGGCCTGGCGGGGGGTGGCACACTGTAAGGGAATACACACTGCTGTGGTCGTTGCTGCTGATGTCCGAGGCAGGAAAAGGTGGTCCGGTCCTGGCCATCCCTTCCGCCCCACTCAACCTTTCCTGTCCTCCCTCACCAGGGCTCTGGTAGGCTCTTTCAGCTCCTGACCCTCTCCCTCCAGGATGCAGGTCCAGCCTGAGCCAGAGGCCACTCTTCTATGGTTGAGCAACATAATCAGAATATGTGGAAAATCTGTAAACAGACACCAGCAAAGAGCCAGATGCTCCCTGGAGCCAGTCCAAGAACAATTAAGCAGCCCTTTGAAGACTGGCAGCAGCGGGCAGCCAAGAGCTTGTTATCTCCAGGCACCACCAGCTCAACCTTCAGGGGCAGAGGCGTAAACCTCTCTTCCTTCCTCTCTCTCTCTCTCTCTCTCTCTCTCTCTTTCTAAAAGCTAAATAACAGAATATCAGCCCCTCTGAGGGCCACCAAGAGGCCTCCTTGACAGGATGCCCTGTCAGGTTTTGGGGAGAGAAGGACAGAACCGGCTGCCTGCAGGTCACACTTGGCCTTTAAGATGATCATTCATATCGTTACAGTTATTATTGCTCACGCGGTATTTTAAAAATCTGAATTAATTACCATCATTGAAGGGTGTTGCAATTTCTCATTCAAACTCACATACCTAGCTTCTCTGAAGGAAGCCATGGGTAAGGCCACACTGAGCATACACGTTCCACAAGGCACAGTGGGCTAGAGCTGAGAAGCCGCCCCTGGGAGGTGGATGCGCCACAGTTTGCCGCAGTGAGTGCCACCCCTGTTGTCTCCCATCCTCAAGCTGGCATTTCTGCCATTGCCTCTCTCTCACTTTAAACACCTGAGGGCCTATTTGTATATCTGAGTTTACAACCTCTGCTTTAAAAGAGCCCTCATTTATTAAAGAAAGGAAATGAGGCCTCGGAGGGAAACTGAGAAAAGAACTTGCTGAGGCCATCATCAGAGCTGAAATGAGTGCAGCCACACAAGCTAGAGAATGCTGTTGTAAACCAAAAATAAAATAAGGCCCCCCAGTCATCTGCATGGACATTCTCCTCAACCAGGGCTCTTTAAATTTAACTTGAGAGGACCTGGTGCCTTGGCTCATGCCTGTAATCCCAGCACTTTGGGAGGACAAGGCGAGTGGATCACTGAAGGTTGGGAGTTTGAGACGAGCCTGGCCAACATGGTGAAACCCCGTCTCTACTAAAAATACAAAAATCAGCCAGGCATGCTGGTAGCCTCAGCTACTACTTAGGAGGCTAAAGTAGGAGAATAACTTGAACTGGGGAGGTGGAGGTTGCAGTGAGCTGAGATCGCGCCATGGCACCCCAGCCTGGGAGACAGAGCCAGACTCCATCTCAAAAAAAAAAAAAAAATAATAACCTGAAAGACTGTTTCAGGCCATGATGGTAAGTGGGAAACAGGGGTCCCACTTGCTTCATTCTACCCTCCAAACATCAACACAGACTTTCGGTCTGTTAAAAAAACTTTTACAGCCTGTTCTGTCTGAAGCCCTTGCTAAATGCTTCATTTGCATGATAAAACTTTGGTCTATACAACCTGTTATCTTAACCCAGATAGTCCTTTCCATTTGTTACCAGGTCTTTAGACAAACTCAACCAGTTGTCAACCAGAAAATGTTTAAATTTCTCTATAGCCACCCCCCCCCGCCACCTCAGTTGTCCTGCCTGTCTGGACCAAACTCAATGTATTAGGTTGGTGCAAAAGTAATTGCAGCTGTTGCCATTAAAACAGCCTCTCAGGTTAAATCAAATCAAAAGTAATGGCAAAAACTGCAATTACTTTTGCACCAACCTTATATTTCTTAAACATACTTGATCACTATCTCATGCCTCCCTAAAATGTATAAAACCAAGCTGCACCCTGACCATGATGGGTGTATGTTCACAGGCCGTGGCCACCCATATTTGGCTCAGAATCCATCTCTTCAAAGAATTTACAGAGTTTGGCTCTTTTCACCGACACTGTCCTGATATCTTACGGACAGCTCCAATTTCATATTCTGCCTCCAGAAACCGCTCTGGCTAACATCATTCTCTCTCTTCCCTAATTTCCAAACCATCTGCTATCTTTGCTGCTTAGTTGGTAATGAATCATCTACTACTATGTATATTTTGGACACTATTTATTGATGTCTGATATATGCTAGACATTGTGCTAGGTCCTGGGAAGGATAACGTGTGAGGCACACACAATCCTGCCATTCAACTGACTGATCAAGTGCCGTAGAAAAAGCACAACCTTGGAGCCACCCAGGAATGAGTTTGAATTCTGCTGTGATGCAGAATTCTGGCTTTGGGACCTTGGGTAATGTATTCAACAGTTCTGAGCCTGGGTTTCCTTATGTGTAAAGTGAAGGCTATGATTCCTTCCCCACGTGGATGTTGGGAAGGGTAATGAGAGCACACACGCAAAAGCATGGCGCTGACTGTGGTCTCCTTGCTCTCAGATCCATGTCCACCCCCCTACCCTTCACATCCTCAAGGGCATTGCAGGGCACTGCATTTCCCAGACACCTTGGTGTCTGGCTTCTTACATGAGGCCAAGAGGAAGAATGAAAGGCAGCAGGAAGGGAGAAGCCAGGATATTTCTCCCCTTTTCCCTTTTGGTAGCCTTTCTGGCCAGAACTGTGTCTCCTCCACACTGCCAGATCCATGGTAGCTGCCATGGTTTCATCTGCTGCTAGGAAGCCCAAGTCTCCAGGTTCCAAATACTACCTCTTTGGTTCCTCCTGGTCAAAGGTATCATGGATAAGCAGCCACTATCTGGGCCAGTGGTGAGGGGATAAAAGAATTTACCAAGGCAGCTGTAGGTAAAGAAAGTCAGATTTATTAGAGAAAGTAGGAAAATACATAGCCAGGGAGCAATGGGTAGAATCAGCAGAAGAGCTGACTGCCAGGAAACAAAGGCTTGCTGGAGATTTTATAGGATGGTTCTTGGGTTGATTGATAATTCCAAGGCAGCAGGGAGCTAACTTGCATTCTTCTGTCCACCAAGGAGATGTTTGATGATAAAATGAAGTGTTCCAGGATAAGCAGAAAGTTTGTGATTTATGTACATTATCTGTGCAGGAGGGCTATACATCTTGGGCCATAAAGAAAGGCAGACCTATAGCTTATTTGCTTTAACTCTTTGCTTTCCCCTGGTCCTGCCAGCCTCTTCTTCTTTAATTAGGACTCCACAAAGGTAGCAATACCTTCTTGCAGGGGCTGATCTCTCTCCTCTTTGGCACCTCAGAGGACCATCATCTGTGTAATACATTCCTTATTCTCAGGAGTTGAATTGTATGCCCCCCCAAAAAATCCATTTATTGAAGCCCTACCCCACCAGGACGTCAGAATGTGACCTTATTTGGAAGTAGGTAGTTGCAGCTGTAACTAGTCAAGATGAGGTTACCCTGAAATAGGGTGGGCCCCTAATCCAATAAGGACTGGTGTCCTTACAAACAGGAGAAACTTGGAGACAGGAAGAACACTATGTGAAGATGAGAGCAGACATCAGAGTGATAGCTCTGCAACCCAAAGAACACCAAAAATGGCCAGAAAACCTTCAGGAGCTCGGGAAAGGCCTAGGACAGATACCCTGTCATAGACCCAGAAAGAACTAACCTTAATCTTAAACTTCAGGCCTCCAGAACTGTGAGAGAATCAATTTCTGTTTGTTATGCCATTCATTTGTGGTACTGTGTTATGACAGTCCTAAAAAATGAATACACCTACTTTAAATCCCTTCTGCCTGGTTTCTGTTTTCTGATGGAACCTACCTTTCAGCTGTAACCCACATCTGGCATGTGGCATGAAGTTTGATGGGAAGGGGAAAACAACCTTGATATTGATAGCAACAGGAGACAGCTTCTGAGGCAGACAGGGATGGGTTCCTTGTGAAACCTGACCTTCAAGCCAAGGACAGTTTAAAGCCTGAAAACTGAGCTGCCAGTTCCAGATAGAGTCCACAAGTGGAATGAGAACTTCCATCCCTGTCTTACCGACTCTCTGTCTATTGGTTCCTTCTGAATAATGCCTTGGAACTTATTGAGTGGTGTTTTTTCCAAGCCCACCCATGGATCAATCAGCATGCACTCCTTTATTCTAAGTCCATAAACACCCTGGATTCAGCCTCACAGGTAGCTACCGCTTTTGGATCCTCCTCTTGAAGCTGAGAGCTTTCTTTCGTCACTCCATAAAATTCTACTCTGCCTTACTCACTCTCCAATGTCCATATAGCTTATTCCTCTTGGTCATGGGACAAAAACCTGGAACTCACTGAACTACGAGAGCAGAAGAGCTGTAGTCCTCCTGCTCACTGAGCTGTGGGCGGTGGGGAGTAAAAGAGCGGTAACGCTCCCTCCCACTCGCTGAGCAGTGGTGGAAAAGAAGCCACTAGGTGCCACTCCCTCCTACTTACTAAACTATGGGAGCAAAAAAGTCTCAATGATATCAAGCAGAATGAAAGCCAGGGGCAAAAGGAAAATAAAGACTCAAGACCTCAATTCTACTCTGCCAAGAAAAATGAAATAAATAAACTGAAAGCTGAGTCATACAAGAAACTGTCTTTCCTTTTGCTCCTAAGAAAGAGCTACCAACGATTAAATATATCCACAGTTCGCTACTGTATGTTCACCTTACATTATGTGAAGTGCCAGTTTGCCAAGTGTGAAATGAATACACGACTGACTGTTCTCTTACCTGCTTCTTTTCTCTTGCAACAGATGGACTCAGTAATGTGACCATACCATCCTTCTTCCCAGCTCCAGCCTACTTTTCCCCTTTAAATATTGAAGCCCCCAAAATTATCATTTGAGAAAGGCACAAACCACTCTTCTGAGCATGTCCTACCCACTCTTCCATCCCTGTCTTACCCACTCTCTTCTGAGCATGTACTTAACCTTGGCAAAATAAACTTCTAGCTTGATTAAGATCTGTTTCATATACTTTTTGGTTTGCAAATCATAATGTATTTGGAATTCACTGAGTTCAAGTTATGTGCAAGGGACTGTGTGTGTGTGTGTGTGTGTGTGTGTGGTGTGTGTCTGTGTGTATGTGTGCATGTTCTCAATTAGCTATCAGAACAACCCACAGAACAAGCACCATTACCTCCATCTCATAGAACAAGAAATGGGTTCAGAGAAGGTAAGTGACTTACACAGCAGGACATACTATGAGTGGGAAAAGCAACACTAGACCTTCATGACCTGTTCCCAGCTCCTCATACAGTGCTGTATCCCCATTAGAAGATGTTCTCAGGTTTCTGAACTTTCCCAAGGTTGGCCATGGTGTGGGTCCACCAAAAAAAGAGTGCCAGACAGAAATAAGCTAAGTAAAGTAGGAGTCAGTACCATGTAGCAAAGTTGCAAGGAGAATAGCACAAGACCAGGGGCCCCATCTTCTCCACCTGCTGTGGTCCTCCAGGCACTAGGGGGTGTCCTCAAAGTCACTTGCCTGGAGTTTCTGCAATCTAGACCTTCCCTCTGACAGTGGCCGCTAAGACCTACTTTCCAAAGCTAGGAAGACAACAGGCTGAAGGGCAGACGGAGAACTGGATCAGTGTTCAGGAGTTCTTAGGGGATTGTCTCCAACCAGGATGAATGGGCCCTGTGTTCAGCCAAGTAACACACCATAAAATGTGTGCATCCTAATCCCCCAAACCTGTGAATATGTTACCTTGCATGGTAAAGGCGACTTGGTAGATGTGATCACGGATCTTGTAAATTAAGGATCTTGAGATGGGAAGATTATCTGGCTTATCCCAGCTGGTCCTTATGAGAGAGAGGCAAGAGTCAGCTTCAGAGAGGTGATGTGTCCACAGAAGCAGAGGTGGGAGAGAGACTGGAAGATGCCAGGCTGCTGGTTTTGAAGTTGAAGGAAGGAACCACAGGCCAAGGAGTGCAGAAGCTGGGAAGACCAAAAAAACAGATTCTCCCCCACAGCTTCAATGAGGAGTGCAGCCCTGCTGACCAGCTGGGACTTCTGACCTCTAAAACCGTATGATAAGAAATATGTGTTATTTTAAGCCATTATGTTTGTGGTCATTTGTTACAGCAGCAATAGAAAACTAATACAGACCCTTGGGGATACTTTTTTCTCATGTCTCCCTGCCTCCTCACTCTCTCTTTCTCACTGTACTCAGGAAAGCACTCATTAGAGAGCATGGATTCCATGATACCTTTCCCTCTCCATGCCTGGCCACTATGTAGGGCCTGATAACGTGTCATGAACTGGGTATCATCCCTACCTTTGAGGATCTGACAGTCTAGAGGAGAAGAGAGGCGTGAATGGGTAACAGCAGCATCCCATAGTGGCAAAGCATTGCTGGGAGGATGTGGCCTCATGGAGGGCAGAGGAGAACAGAGTCAGTGACATCTCACAGAGGTCACAGAGGCTAAAGCCAAGAGATGGGCAGTGATGTCTGTGATGCTTGATAAATAAGAGATAATTAAAACATGATGTCATTACACTCAATGGAACGCTGGGCATCTGCAATAATTGTCCTTCCCACTTTGCTACTTTGGGCCTAAGTACTTTCTGCATTTCCTGAACTCATCCAAAATTAAGTTGCGTCATCCAAATACAACTATGACATAGGTAGTCTAATCACTCTCAATTTACGAATGAGGAAACTCTGGGAGCCGTACCCAGAGTCACACTGCCAGTCAATGCCACCTTGTTCTGAGGACGGAGTGGTGAAAATGATAGCTAGTTTCTGCCCACAGCCTTATACTTATATGGGACTGAGAAAGAATACACATATCCATGGAAAATGATGTCATGACAAATTGTGATATGTGCTCAGAAGGACAGAAGGGAAAACAAGAGAATAATGACCAGGCACCCTTGGACTAGAACAGGATGAGGCCCTCCTAGGAAGTGAGGTGAGATCGGAAGGTTGAGAAGGAGCTGGACCTGCAAACAGCCTCGGCAAAAGTCGTCTTGGCTGGAGGACTTACATGGGTAAAGGTCCAAAGAGCACGGTGGGACCCAGGACATGAGGAGTGTGAGGAGAGGATGGTGGCAAGCAAGCAGAAGCCACCCCTCCAGACCATGCACACGTGCACACATTGCAATGGCCGTGGTATGAAGTGTGGTGGGTTGGGGGGGTCTCATCCCCAGACAAGGCATGCCACAGTGATGCAGTGAACCATTTTGTAAATGATGGCATTCCCAGCACTGGGGATGAATGGGCTAGGGAAATGGTTTACTACTTATGCCCAGAGACACTGTCAGTTGGATCCCTGGGCCTCGCTCTGACTCTATCAAGGGCTCTGCAGTGCTAGCCGATGCATTGTTCTGCAAAGATGGAAGTGTTCTATGCCTACACTGACTGCTGTGGTAGCCACTAGCCACATATGGCTATTGCGTGCTTAAAATATGGCTCCTGTGACTGGGGCTGAATCTGTAATTTTATTTAATTTTAATTTAAATATCCACAGGTGGCCACCAGCTACTGTAATGGATAATGCAAGCATGGGATGATCAAATAAGGAATAGCATAAACACTTTAGAAACACAAGAGCAATTTGCAGATATGAGACGCTGCTGAGCCCCTCTCGTTTCCTCTTCTTACAATGGCATTGGTTTTGAAATGCCATCCTGGCAAGGAATACAGGCTAAACACACTATCTGTGAGAGTTCTGATGCCGCCAATTTAATCACAATGTAATTGACTTGACACCTGTTTCCCACATAAGTAGCTGTCCTTGTGCCTTCTCTTTCTGGAAGACAGTGAGTGCTTCCATTCAAACCTCTTTCCCCAGATAGACCTCAAAGGAGCAGATGCAGTAGTTAGACATGTGTGTGTGCCAGGCTGGGCTGACAGCAGGGAACCACGGAGACTCATTTTCCCTCCAGTTGTTGAAAGACCGTCATGATATAACATCAAGCCGCTGGTGAAAATTTAGAGAATTTATATACAGAGTCAGCTTGCCACCGCAAGGACCTTATGCCCACAGCAACAAAGAACAATTAGCAAATTCACCATCTAGTTCTCTGTTTATCATTTTATTGTGAAACATAATCACAGGTTTCCTTAAGAAATAATGTGTCTCTTTATTACATTGGACTATACAATTCTTGTATTTTTTTTTTTTTCTTTGAGACAGAGTCTTGCTCTATCACACAGGCTGAAGTGCAGTGGCACAATCTCTGCTCACTGCAAACTCTGCCTCCCAGACTCAAGTCATTCACATCCCTCAGCCTTCAAGTAGCTAGAACTACAGGTGTGCACCACGACACCTAGCTAATATTTGTATTTTTAGTAGAGATGGAGTCTCGCCATGTTAACCAGACCGGTCTTGAACTCCTGGCCTCAAATGATTCTCCTGCTTTGATCTCTTAAAGTGCTGGGATTGCAGAAGCGAGCCACCCCATGCAGCAAATTCCTGTGTTTTCTGAAGAAAAGTGATGCAAACAGCTGGCTTTACCTTTTAGATGACTAGTGTCTAGTCCTAACTCTGACAGTTGGAAGACATGATGTTGGCAGCCAGGCTCCTCCCACTGCACCATGCACCAGGCTGGATTCCTCTAGGTCTCAAGTGGCTAACCTTAAACTTCTCCCAGCCTCCTCTGGAAAGTAAGAGAGCCACATCATGGGTGAGACCACTACAGAAAGTCGTGGTGTGGAAAGCTGCCCACTGAGCCCCAGGAGTGGCATCGATTCCCAATTGGGTCCAGGAGGCAGAGCACTGAGCCAGAGGATTCTTCTTGAGCCCTAGGATCTCATGAGATTTGCCTTGCTAGGTTTTGGATTTGCTTGGGAACAGTCACCCCTTTCTTCTCTCCTATTTCCCCTCTTTGGAATTGGAATGTTTACCCTATGTGTACGAAAGAAAAATAAATCTCAGGACCTCAGAATCACCAAGCCAAGGGAAAAGTCAAGCTGGGAACTATGTCAGGCAGACCCGCTTCCCATTTTATTTCTAAATAAGATAGCTCTAAAGATAAAGAGTTACATGCCTCCCTCACATGTTGTCCACAAGGAAATCCCTTGTGGACAAATGCATTTGTCTCACCTGAGACAAATGCATATCTGCTTGCTTCCTCTGCCCTATGGTTTATGTAAAAATGCAGATTCACTGAGCCAAACTAAATTGTGATTCAGTGAAAGGCTGATCAAAGGCTCAAAAGAATGCAACCTTTTTTTTTTTTTTTGTAAGAAAGGAAAAGAGAGGAAAGAAAGTGAGAGTGAAAGAAAGAAAAAAGAAGAATGTACGAGAGAAAGAAAGAGGAAGAAAAAGAGGGAGAGAGAACAGGATTCTTGTTCTACTGCCCAGGCTAGAATGCAGTCTAAAAATGGGTATTAAAAACCTCTATTATGCCAATAATTGTGTTTAACA
>CAUYLG010039102.1:0-41377 GCA_963573385.1 Cacajao melanocephalus
AGAAAAGGGAATGCTTATACACTGTTAGTGGGACTGTTGCTTAGTTCAACCCTTGTGGAAAGCAGTATGACACTTCCTCAAAGAGCTAAAATCAGTATGACCATTTGACCCAGAAATCCCATAACTAGGTATATAACCAAAGGAATGTAAATCATTCTACTATGAAGACACATGCATGCAAATGTTCACTGTTGCACTATTCAAAATAGTGAAGATATGAAGTCAATGTTACTTTGTAACAAACCTTCACATGTACCCTTAAACCTAAAATAAAAGTTTATCCTGAGACTTTGCTGAAGTTGCTTATCAGCTTAAGGAGATTTTGGGTTGAGACGATGGGGCCTCCTAAATATACAGTTATGTCATCTGAAATAGAGACTATTTGACTTCCTCTTTTCCTAATTGAATACCCTTTATTTCATTTTCTTGGCTGATTGCTCTGGCCAGAACTTCCAATGCTATGTTGAATAGGAGTGGTGAGAGAGGGCATCCTTGTCTTGTGCCTGTTTTCAAAGGGAATGCTTCCAGTTTTTGCCCATTTAGTATGATATTGGCTGTGGTTTTATCATAAATAGCTCTTATTATTTTGAAATACATTCCATCGATACCTAGTTTATTGAGAGTTTTTAGTATAATGGGCTGTTGAGTTTTGTCAAAGGTCTTCTCTGCATCTATTGAGATAATCACGTGGTTTTTGTCTTTGGTTCTGTTTCTGTGATGGATTATGTTTATACATTTGCATATGTTGAACCAGCCTTGCATCCCTGGGATGAAGCTGACTTGATAGTGGTGGATAAACTTTTTGATGTGCTGTTGGATTTGGTTTGCCAGTATTTTATTGAAAAATTTTGCATCAATGTTCATCATGGATATTGGCCTGAAATTTTTTTTTTTAGTTGTGTCTCTGCCAGGTTTTGGTACCAGGATGATGTTGGTCTCATAAAATGAGTCAGGGAGAATTCCCTCTTTTTGTATTGTTTGGAATAGTTTCAGAAGGAATGGTACCAGCTCCTCTTTGTACCTCTGGTAGAATTCGGCTATGAACCCATCTGGTCCTGAACTTTTTTTGGTTGGTAGGCTATTAATTGCTGCCTCAATTTCAGACCCTGTTATTGGTCTATTCAGATATTGAACTTCTTCCTGGTTTAGTCTGGGGTAGTGTAAGTGTCCAGGAATTTATCTATTTCTTCTAGATTTACTGGTATATTTGCATAGAGGTGTTTGTAGTAATCTCTGATGGTAGTTTGTATTTCTGTGGGATTGTTGGTGATATCCTCTTGATCATTTTTTATTGCATCTATTTGATTCTTCTCTCTTTTCTTCTTTATTAGTTTGGCTAGCAGTCTATCTATTTTGTTGATCTTTCAAAAAGAAAAAAAAAACCAGCTCCTGGACTTATTGATTCAATGCACAAAAATCACAAGCATTCCTATACACCAATAACAAACAAAGAGCCAAATCATGAGTGAACTCCCATTCACAATTGCTACAAAGTTAATAAAATACCTAGGAATACAACTAACAAGGTATGTGAAGGACCTCTTCAAGGAGAACTACAAACCACTGCTCAAGGAAATAAGAGAGGACACAAACAGATGGAAAAGCATTCCATGCTCATGGTTAGGAAGAATCAATATCATGAAAATGGCCATACTGCCCAAAGTAATTTATAGATTCAATGCTATCCCCATCAAGCTACCAATGAACTTTTTCACAGAACTGGAAAAAAACACCTTAAACTTCATATGGAACCAAAAGAGAGCCCGCATATCCAAGACAATCCTCAGCAAAAAGACCAAAGCCAGAGGCATCATGCTACCTGATTTGAAACTATACTACAAGGCTACAGAAATCAAAACAGCATGTTACTGCTACCAAAACAGATATATAGACCAATGGAACAGAACAGAGTCCCTGGAGGCAACGCCACACATCTACCACCGTCTGATCTTTGACAAACCTGACAAAAACAAGCAATGGGGAAAGGATTCCCTGTTTAATAAATGGTGTTGGGAAAACTGGCTAGCAGTGTGCAGAAAGCAGAAACTGGACCCCTTTCTAACACCTTACACTAAAATTAACCCCAGATGGATTAAAGACTTAAACATAAGACCTAACACCATAAAAACCCTTGAAGAAAACCTAGGCAAAACCATTCAGGACATAGGCATATTCAAGGACTTCATGACTAAAACACCAAAAACATTGACAACAAAAGCCAAAATAGACAAACGTGACCTAATTAAACTCCACAGCTCCTGCACAGCAAAAGAAACAATCATTAGAGTGAACCGGCAACCAACAGAATAGGAAAAATCTTTTGCCATCTACCCATCTGACAAAGGGCTAATATCCAGAATCTACAAAGAACTAAAACAGATTTACAAGACAAAAACAAACCCATCCAAAAGTGGTTGAAGGATATGAACACTTTTCAAAAGAAGATGTATATGAGGCTTGAGAAAATGCTCTTCATCACTGAGTATTAGAGAAATGCAAATCAAAACCACATTGATATACCACCTCGTGCCAGTTAGAATGGCAATCATTAAAAAATCTGGAGACAACAGATGCTGGAGAGGATGTGGAGAAATAGGAACACTTTTACACTGTTGGTGGGAGTGTAAACTAGTTCAACTATTGTGGAAGACAGTGTGGCAATTCCTCAAGGACCTAGAAATAGAAATTCCATTTGACCCAGCAATCCCATTACTGGGTGTATACCCAAAGGATTATAAATCATTCTATTATAAAGACACAAGCACACGTATGTTCATTGCAGCACTGCTTACAATAGCAAAGACCTGGAACCAACCCAAATGCCCATCAATGATAGACTGGACAGGGAAAATATGGCACATATACACCATGGAATACTATGCAGCCATTTAAAATGATGAGTTCATGTCCTTTGTTGGGACTTGGATGAATCTGGAAAACATCATTCTCAGCAAGAACAGGAAACCAAACACTGCATGTTCTCACTCATAGACGGGTGTTGAACAATAAGAACACATGGACACAGGGAGGGGAGCATCACACACTAGGGTCTGTTGGGGGTGGGGCTAGGGGAGGGACAGTGGGGGTGGGGAGGCTGGGGAGGGATAACATGGAGAGAAATGCCAGATATAGGTGACGGGGGATGGAGGCAGCAAACCACATTGCCATGTATATACCTATGCAACATCACGCATGATTTGCACATGTAACCCAGAACCTAAAGTACAATAAAAAAAAAAGAAAAGGAAAGGAAAAAAAAAGAGCAATGTAAAAAATCAAACTACAAAGAAATTTGATGTTTTCAACTATCAGATTGGAAATGATCAGAGAGTTCTATAATTCATTGTGTAGCTCAGAGTCTGAGGAAGCCAGAACTTAAAAAAAATCATCCTCCAAGGCCAGGTGCAGTGGCTCACACCTGTAATCCCAGCACTTTAGAAGGCCAAGGTAGGCGGATCACTTGAGGCCAGGAGTTCAAGACCAGCCTGGCCAACATGGTGAAATCCCATCTCTACTAAAAATACAAAAATTAGCCTTGCTTGGTGGCAGGCACCTATAATCCCTGCTATTCAGGAGGCTGAGACAGGAGAATTGCTTGAACCTGGGAAGTGGAAGCTGTAGTGAGCTGAAATCGCATCACTGCACTCCAGCCTAGGTGACAGAGAATACAAGCAGACAGTTCACAGAAAAGAAAATACTACAACTCTTAAACAAAAGAGCAATGTAAAAAATCAAAACACAATGCAAAAATAGCAATCTTTAAAAAGAATGAGGACATCTCTGTATGTTCTAAGGGACAGATCTTCAAGATATATTGCTTAATGAAAAAAGCAAAAGGCACAAAAGTGTGTACAGTTAGTGTCATTTGGGTTATTAATAAAAAATACATATATACATATGTATTATTTAATATGCATATTACTTTTTGCTTAGAAATACTTTAAAACTTACAAAGTAAGTTGTACAAGTAAAAACAGTATAAACAACACTTATATACCCGTTACCCAGATTCACTCATTATTGTCATTTTACCCTACTTGTGTTATCATTTGAATATATAGTTTTGATATCTCTGGAAGCTACCTGAAGAAATGTATAATGGTGGGTGCCTCCAGAGAGAGAACTGAGTGGCTGGAGGCAGGGGGAAAATGATTACTTTTTACTCTATGCCCTTTTGAATCTTTTGGATTTTGTATTATTTACCAAAAAAATTAAATTAAAAATTACACAAGCATCTCTGGAAAAATTCTGGTGTCTGTACCTTTAGAAAAAAGATTACTATTTTGGTAAAGGAAGTCAGGTATAAAGGCAAAGTAAAAATAAAAGGGTAAAAATGAAAATAAAGAGACAGTTAAGAGTGACCAAATAGTGATGAGGGATAGTTTATCTTTAAAGAATTGGTCCAGTTGATAATGAAAGAATGAAAAAATCAGTTTTCCAGCATTTGCAACTCCTAATGTATCCAAGGATCTAGGCAATAGTCAATAATAGCTATAAACATCAAAAAGTGTATATATATTTACATGGCCCCTGATGTAAGTATACACTGCCTGTGAAGGACTCAGGCCAAAATAACTGGTCCTGAACTGGTTCAGCTTCTAGACCTATTTATTAATCGAAGAATGGACAAAGGTCAGAGGAATATGTTAAATAAAATTGTCTGTCCCTAGGCAACTGTCACACATGCAGAAAACTATTTAAGTTCAAGCATACACAAAATTAGAATAAGAAAAAGAAATTAACTACAAACATAGATGAGATTTTATATGATAATATAATTTTAAACTAAATTTGAAAACCTCACTAAAATTTTCTTGCAAAATAGGGATAACCAAAATGGACTCAAGAATTAGAGGAAAAAGTTTCTACTAGCTCCAAAGAAAGGGTCTGGGCTCTGGTATGGTGCTAGTCCTGGGCCTTCTGCCACTAGATCACTCTGTAACCTTCCCCTTCTAGGCATTATTTTCCTGAGGCTGGCCCTTGCAGGGTGTGCTTCCTAGGCTCCTGAGTCAGCTGGCTTTTGGTAGATTCAGGCATTGGAAGGTACCAGCAAGACACTGGAGACTTGGGGAGGAGATAAGCTAGGTTTTGGGGTTTTTGTTTCTTTCTTTTTGTCCCATTCTACTCTGCCTCTGGTGGGAATCTCCCACACTGGTTACCTCTTTTCTTAGCTTCAGCTTCTTCTTGTCACATCAACATGGTTCCAGCTTCCACCTGATGACTTTGCCCTTTCAACTGCAGTGATATCACCTCCTCCTTTTGTTCCCTCCCGGTTAGAAGTGGGAAAGCTTCTGCTATTGCAAATTCCATTTGGTTGGCTTTTCAGCTACTTCTATCACATGTATAATTAATTCCCTGCAATAAATTCCTTTTGTATTAGTCCATTTTCATACTGCTACAAAAAACTGTCCAAGACTGGGTAGTTTATAAAAGAAAGAGGTTAATTGACTCAGTTCCGCATGGCTGGGGTGGCCTCAGGAAACTTGCAATCATAGCAGAAGACGAAGGGGAAGCAAGGCACCTTCTTCACAAGGCGGCAGGGAGGAGAAGTGTCAAGTGAAGGGGGAAGAGTCCCTTATAAAAACATCAGATCTTGTGAGAACTCACTCGCTGTCATGAGAACAGCATGGGGGAACTGTCCTCATGATTCAATTACCTCTACCTGGTGTCTCCCTTGACACATGGGAATTATGGGGATTACAATTCAAGATGAGATTTGGGTGGGGACACAAAGCCTAACCATATCACCTTCTTGTTTAAATACTCAAGTGGTTTCTGTTTCCTTAATTGAACACTGACTGGATAAATACCTTAAGGCTAAGTATTTCATTTGTTTTTTACCTTGTCCCCCATGTAGAACTAAGGGTTAATATTTCAAATTTTTAAAGAACATATAATTTCTAAAGTACAGATGTTTCAGAGCATAAAAAGGAGACCCTGTGGTCTCTACTTATTTTATTAGATCAGCAAAATCTTGATATAAAATCTGTAAACATGGCAAAGTAAAATTACAAATAAAGCATAAGAAATGGTTTTCTTAAGATTTATATTTTTACTGATTGTCAAAAAGAAAAAAAAAGAAAAAAAAGAAAAAGAAATGGTTTTCATTTGGTCACTTGATTTGTGACAAGGGTGCCATTGCAATTGAGTGCAAGAGAAGCCAGTCTCTCAATGAATGGTATTGGATCAATTGGAATCCATTAAAATAAAAAGAAACATTGACCCTCTACTTCACATCATACCAAAATAAAAATTGTGATAGCTCACATATGAAAACTAAAGCAAGAAAACTTCTAGAAAAAAAGTCTTCATGATTTTAGATAGGTCAAAACATTTTAAACAAGATATAAAAAGTACTAAAGAGAAAAGCTTAATAAATTGGGCTTCCTTAAGAATTGTTCAACAAAAGACAACAGAGTGAAAAGGCAAGCCACAGACTGTGAGGAGATTTTTAGAAGATATGTAATACATATGACAAGGGACTTATAGTCAGAACTACAAATTAATTCAATAAAAAGGGAGAAATACTGGAAATAGACACGTAACAAAAGACTGTATTCAAATGACTGATAAGCATATGAAAAAGGAAGTTAATATCATTAGACATCAGAAAAATACAAATGAAAACCACATGTGACACCGCTACACTACCACCAAATGATTAAAATTAAAGGCATTAATTAAGATCAATTTTTGGTAATGATGTGGTAGACAACTAGAATTCTCACACATTGCTGATAAGAACTTAAAATAGTTCAACCACTTTGAAAAACTGCAGTCTTTTAAAAAAAAATTTTTAACAGCTTTAAGTACAATTCATATACAATAAATTGCACATTCTTAATGTGTACCATTTGATACGTTTTTAACATATGTATATACCCATGAATCCATTACCATGTCAAAAAAAATGCACATGTCTACATTCCCAGAAGTTTCCTCATGCCTTTTGCAATTCTTCCCTTCCTCTCTAATCAATCCTCACTACACCTAGGCAACCACTGATCCGCTTTCTAGCACTATGAATTAGCTTGCATTGTCTAGAATTTTATATACATGAAATCATATAGTATGTACTCTTTGTGTCCAGCTTCTTTTACCCAAACAATTATTTTGAGATTCACCCATGCTGTGTGTATCAGTAGTGGGTTTTGTTTGCTTTGTTTTTTATTGAATACATATGGCTATGCATCAATTTGTTTATGTATTCACCTGCTGGTGAACATTTGGGTTGTTTCTGGTTCTTTGCTGTTACAAATAAAGCTGCTATGAAAATTAATTTGCAAGTCTTCATGTGGACATATGCTTTATTTTCTCTTGGGTAAATAACAGAAATGGAATGGCTGAGTCATAGTATGTGTATGTGTAATTTTTAAGGAAATATACAGCAATTGTAAATAAAGCTAGAGATACATATTCCCTTTGATCAAGCAAGTCTCAAGAGAACTCTATTTCTCTGGGTATATTCCTAAGAGAAATAAATGCATATGTACACCCAAAGATATGTATAAAAATGTTCATATAAGCTTGATTAATAATAGCCCAAAATTGGACACATGTCCAAATGTCCATCAATGGTAACCAGGGATTCCCTTCCCACTGTGGTGTCCTGAACTGCCTTAGGCCAGCAGAGGGTATTTTGTTGCTAAGAAAATCTGTTATAGTTACTGCATTACATACACCATCAATTCCTTTGACTTTCTTTCTTTTAACTGCCCTTTTCTGTCAAATCTTAACACTCATAAACTCACATTTTGCATAGTCCCTGCCAACATCTGAATGTGACTGAAGAAAACTAGGCAGCTTTGTGATTGGTCTCCCTGTGATCCTCAATCAGGAAAAGTTCAGTTCCCTGGGCAGTGTTTGGAAGTGGGGCAGAGAACATTTCGATCATCATGATTGAGGGGTACTAGCAAGGGCCAGGAATGCTAAATGCCAAGGAACATGCCTGCCTGACACTGACAGCATCTCCACTGAAAAACATTGCTTGACCGCAAACCTCAAGTGGTCACTGCTGTCCAAAATCATACTATAATTCTCTCATCAATTCCTTTCCCACTCTCCTAGAAAAACTTTTACCTCTTCTCTCTTCAAACCTACAATAGCTTTTCCCTCCTCCTCGTTTTTACCTGTAAACCATTTTTATCTGTAAACCATACTTCTTATTTAATACAAAAATAGAAACGTTCAGAAGAAAACTTTGACATGCTCTTAATATCTATCAGTCTACCTACATCTATACTCACATACTCAGTATCCCATCCTGTCACTATCAGTTAATTGTCCAGGCTATTTTCTAAGCCCTCTATTTGTATACTGGATTTTACCCCTTTTATCTACTCAATAACTTCCCTCTTACAATCATTGCATCATTGCTTTTTCCCCTCTGCTCTATTATTTCCATCGGGATATAGACAATCCATCCTATTTCATGACCACAAAACACTCTCCCCCGACATCATATTTACCTCCACATTGTAGAAGGTGGTAATTTACAGGGAGTCAGGTAACCTAGCTCTGCCACCATCTCACCAATGATCTCGGGTGGCTGGCCTTTGCACATCTCAGTTTTCTCATGTTAAAAATGAAGAGATGATACTAGTTAATCTCTGAGGTCCCTTCCATGGTTAACATCTGACATCCATGACATATTGCTTCACAACGTGCAGACACAGAGCCAACCTAGCCTGTGTCAGGAAGACGCCAGGCTAAACACCACAGGGCGTGCAGGAATGGATAAGGTATGCAGTTCTCTGCCTGTGGGAACATAGGGGGACCCAACACGGGAGCACATGAGTGACTCTTCTACAAGGTTAAGGATAAGGGCCTAAACATAGGGATCAAGTTCAGAGCAGAACAGCAGAGGGAGATCAATGAAGTTAGAAGAACTGGGGAAAGCTTTACGGAAGGTAGTGCTTATGATGGGACTTAAAGGATACTCAAAGAAACAGTATACATTCAAAGAGATGAAGAAGCTCTGGGTTAAATTCAGTCCAATTTGTTTTGAGGTAAAATAAAGGAAAGCAGAGGGGGAGGGCAAGATGGCCAATTAGACACAGTCAGGTGGAATAGCTCCCACTAAGTGACTGAGATGATTAGCATGCTCCTAACAGATCTTCAGAGGGAAGACACTAAGAGTGGATGAAGGGAAGACACAGAAGCTGGGCTGAAAGGGGAGAAAGCTGGAAACTCTACATGGGGATACAGCACACCAGGACTCGTTCCTGATTCCCAGTGGCTTTGGGGGAACGGGTGAGTTGAACTGACAAGGAGCAACCCACTTTCACCATGGGCCTCTGGAACCCCAGTAGGAAGAGACCTCTCGACCACCACGGACACTCAAGTTGGCAGAGAGAGCTGCTTAGAGAAGTGGTAGAGATAGCAAGCCAGCTGAAGGAGAGCCCGGAGGGTTTAGTGTGGGAGTCTCTGCAGCAGAGCACAGCCAGGGACAGCTATCCCCCTAGGCTTTGCTTGCTCCTATAGGAGACTTTCGCTCTAGGGGAACTGTCAGTTCTGAATTCTGCAGGGCAATCTTGCCCATCAAATGGGGCCAGTGTGACCTAAGCAACCCTTGGTCTGGTGGCCTCTCCTGGGGCCCCAGCCTGTTCATACTTGCTTACTGGGCAGTCTCAGGTGCCCTGGGGGCCCACACCATGGCTTTTGTGTTGGCAGACCACCCCTGACTGGCAGAGAGCTCCAATGGGGTGGCTCCTACTGCCACATACCAGCCCACATGCTCCTTCCCCATACTGCAGCTTCCCCTAGGGCCCATGGCAATTCCCCAAATTGTTTTGCTGATATGTGTCTACATGGGTGGGTTTTGCTTTCATTGCCCTGTTAACACATGACAGTGCAGTCTGCCTCACCTTCTTCTGCTGACTGCCATTGCAGATGGAGCCTTGGTGGGCACACAGCCAGGAAGCCCCACCCCTGCCAGTATACCACCCTTGTGTTAACACTGCAGAGAACAGCAGATCCTGCCCCATCCTGAGCAACCTCTCCTGCTTACAGAGCACAGAGAAGGCACCTAGACCTGTGCCCACTGGCGTCCTGCCGCTGAATCAACACCATCTCTAGTACAACCATGCGCATAGTCGCCAGCAGGGGCCCTTCTGGCAGTCTTCCCCCAGAGCTGCATTGCCTCTACCACTGTGGTGAATGCCTATGGGGAGACAGACACGCTGGGTCTGCCATAGCTGCTGCTGACATGTGTGAGTGGGGATGAATCCTGCTGTCACTGCACTATGAAATGCTTTGGATGACACCATCCATTGAAGTGTAATGACCAGCAGTCTAGGAACACCTCAGCCACCCCAGCACAGTGGATTTTTAACCTTGAGGAGCCAGAGAGCAAAGTCAAAGCCTCAATACAAATTCTCCAGAGTTAGAGCACAGGTGGGAGCTGAGCACTGACCCCCTAAAATCTTCCAGAAATGAAGCCAGTCAGCTGAATCCACCTTATATCACAATCACAATGAGATAACAATCAGGTTCATCAAATAGGGTAAAAGAAAATAAACCCATCCAAAGGTCAGCAACCTCAAAGACCGAAGGAAGATAAGCCCACAAAAATGAGAAAGAATTAGTGCAAGAACCCTGACAACTCAAAAAACCAGAGTACCTTCTTTCATCCAAATGATGATATCACCTCTCCAGCAAGGGTGCTGAACCAGGCAAAGATGACTGAAATGACAAAAATAAAATTCAGAATATGGATAGGAACAAAGATCACTGATTATTTTAAAGGAGATCATTTTAAAGGCAATCTTTTTAAAGGAGTACATTAAAATGCAATCCAAGGAAGCTAAATATCATAATAAAATAATGCAGGAACTAACAGACAAAATAGCCAGTAGAGAAAAGAATGTAATCAACCTGATAGAACTGAAAAACACCCTGTAAGAATTTCATAATGCAATCACAAGTATTAATAGCAGGATAGACCAAGCAGAGGAAAAAATCTCAAGAGCTTAAAGACTGGCTTTCTGAAACAAGACAGAGAAGAATGGAGAAAAAAAGAATAAAAATGAACGAACAAACCCTCTGAGAAATATGGGATTATGTAAAGAGACCAAATCTATGACTTACTGGTGTCCCTGAAAGAGATGGGGAGAACTGAACTAACTTGGAAAACATTTTTCATGAGAACGTCCCTAAACTAGCTAGAGAGGCCAACATTCAAATTCAGGAAATGCAGAGAAACCTAGTAAGCTACTTCAAAAGCAGATTATCCTCAAGACACATAATCATCAGATTCTCCAAGGTCAAAATGAAAGAAAAAATGTTAAAGGCAGCTAGAGAGAAAGGTCAGGTCACCTACAGAGGGATGCTCATCAGACTAACAGCAGACATGTCAGCAGAAACCCTATAAGCCAGAACAGATTGGGGGCCAATATTCAATATTCTTATAGAAAAGAAATTCCAACCCAGAATTTCATATCCAGCCAAACTAAGTTTCATAACTGAAGGAGAAATAAGATACTTTTCAGACAAGCCAATACTTAGGAAATTTGTTACCACCTGACCTGTCTTACAAAAGCTTCTGCAAGAAGTACTAGATATGGAAAGGAAAGACCATTACCAGCTACTACAAAAACACATTGAAGTACACAGACCAGTGACACTATGAAGCAACCATATAAATAAGTCTGCAAAATAACCAGCTAACAGCATGATGACAGGATCAAATCCATTCATATTAATAAATACTAACCTTGACTGTATATGGACTAAATGCCTCAATTAAGAGACACAGAGTAGCAAGCTGGATAAAGAACCAAGACCCATTGGTATACTGTCTTTACGAGTCCCACCTCACATGCAATTACATATATAGATTCAAAATAAAAGGATAAAGAAAAATCTACCAAGCAAATGGAAAACATAAAAAAAGCAGGGGTTGCAATCCTAGTTTCAGACAAAACAGTCTTTAAACCAACAAAGATGAACAAAAGACAAGGAAGGGCATTAGATAATGATAAAGGGTTCAATTCAACAAGATCTAACTATCCTAAATATATACACACCCAACACAAGAGCATCTAGATTCATAAAGCAAGTTCTTAAAGATCTTCAAAGAGACATAAAGTCTCCCACTATAATTGTGTGGGAGTCTAACACTCACTGACAATATTAGACAGATAATCAAGACAGAAAATTAACAAAGATATTCAGGACCCAAACTCAGCACTGGATCAAATGGACCTGATAGACATCTACAAAACTCTCCACTCCCAAGAAACAGAATATACATTCTTCTTATTGCCACATGGCATATATTTGAAAATCGATCACATAATCAGCAGTAAAACACTCCTTAGCAAATGCAAAAGAAATGAAATCATTACAATTTCTTGGACAACAGCACAATCAAATTAGAAATTAAGACAAGGTAATTCACTCAAAACCATACAAGTACATGGACACTGAATAACCTGCTTCTGAAAGACTTTTGGGTAAATAATGAAATTAAGGTAGAACTCAAGAAGTCCTGGCTGGGGGTGGTGGCTCACGCCTGTAATCCCCGCACTTTGGGAGGCTGAGGCAGGTGGATCACCTAAGCTCAGGAGTTCAAGACCAGCCTGTCCAACATGGTGAAACCCCGTCTCTACTGAAAATATAAAAATTAGCTGGATGTGGTGGTGGGTGTGTGTAATTCCAGCCACTCAGGAGGCTGAGGCAAAAGAATCACTTGAACCCTGGAGATGGAGGTTGCAGTGAGCTGAGATTGTGCCACTGCACTCTAGCCTGGACAACAAGAGTGAAACTCCATCTCAAATAAACAAACGAACAAACAAACAAAAAAGTCCTATGAAACTAAGGAGAACAAAGATATAACATACCAGAATCTCTGGAACACAGCTTAGCCAACGTTAAGTGGAAAATTTATTGCACTAAATGCCCACATCAAAAAAGTTAGAAAGATCTCAATTTAATAACCTAATATCACAACCAAAAGAACTAGAGAACCAAGAATAATCCAATCCCAAAGTTAGAAGAAGACAATAAATAACCAAAATCAAAGCTGAACTGAAGGAGATTGAGGCACGAAAAACCATTCAAAAGATCAACGAATCCAAGAGATGGTTTTCTGAAAAAAAATTAATAAAACAGATAGACTGCTAGCTAGATAAATAAAGAAAAAAGAGATGATTCAAACAAACACAATAAGAAACAACATAGGGGATATTACTTCTGACCCCAGAGAAATACAAATGACCATCAGAGTATATTATGAAGACTTTATGCACATAAACTAGAAAATCTAAAAGAAATGGATCAATCCCTGGGCAGATATACCCTCTCAAGACCGAACCAGGAAGAAATTAGATCCTGAATAGACCAATAATGAGCTCTGAAACTGAGTCAGTAATAAATAGCTTACCAAACATAAAAAGCCTAGGACCAGATATTCACAGCTGAATTCTACCAGATGTACAAAGAAGAGCTGGTACCATTCCTGCTGAAACTATTCCAACTGAGAAGGAGGGACTCCTCCCTAACTCATTCTATGAGGCCAGCATCATCCTGATGTTAAAACCTGGCAGAGACACAACAAAAGAAGAAAACTTTGGGCCAATTTCATTTATGAACATCGATGCAAAAATCCTTAACAAAATGCTGGCAAACTGATTCCAACAGCACATCCAAACAGTTTTTATTGTAAGAGGTTGAGAAAGAGTCAGAGCCTCTTGGTTTACTCAGGACAAAGTGCTTTGGAGACCATGTAGTGGAATGGTCTGAGGAAATTTTTATTAACAAAATCTTCTGTGGAAAAGATGGAGAACAGTTATTTTCTATTATTATATACCTTTCTCACATCTGGAGCTAACATAGTGAAAAATCCAATTCAGGAGTGATCACAGGGATACTTTCAGACATGTTAAAAATTCACTTAAGTTCGGTATTCTCCAGAAATACGCTGGAAAATCTTTGCAAGGTCACACCTCGCTAGAATTTTGACCAAACAAAGGCATCCTATATAGAGTGATTACCACATAATCTCCCTGGAATAGCCTCAAATGCAATAAAGTTCTAGTCTCCTCAAATGCTCACTTGCAACTGTCATATCACATGTGCAAAATGTTTATTTGAAAACTTTCTAACTATAAGAGAAGAAAATACTGTATAATATGTCTGCCCATAGTTCACCCAGAATATTATGTACCCAGCAAAGGTCAGGACTAACAATTCTCTGCTGGAACGTTTGTTTTCCACACTTCATAGCAAAATAAGATTCTTCAAATAAGACAGCGATAGTCTAGTAGGGAGACAGTCAAATCTCCTGGCTTCTATCTCTGAATACAATGTCTGAGGCTACTCCAACTCATTTTATGACATATCTGCTTGAAGAATCTTGATGCTTTTGTCACTTCTTTTCTCTATCTTCCACCTCCGGGTCTGTTGCCAAACCGTGTTAACTCTGCAACAGGATATAATCATTGACCAAGACTCACAGGACTTTCTGAACTGTTTCTGTGACACTGTGTTCTTTTCAGGAATTTGCCTGGGCAAAGTCCTTGCATTTATTATATTAGATTTGGGCTGACAGAGGCCATTTCCCAAAGATATAATTCTGGTAATATCTTAAAATATCTAGGGTTATGGGGTTGATTTACAAAGGATGTGATAGTGATCATGATGATGATATTTTGCTAGTTGGATATAGTGCTTTATAGTTTACCTGCAGCTATATTTTGAGGAAATAAGAGAACAAAGTCCAGAGATAAAACCCACATAGGTTAAAAAAAACAAAACAAAACAAAACGGAGAAGCTAGGGTCTTCTGAATTTAGAGCATGTATTCTTTCTGAAAGACTCAATCAAGGTGAGTGCTATAAACAAGCAAATCAAGATGTGGTAGTAGCAGAAGAAAAATCTTCAAGCCCTAACACACAGCACAATATTAAGGTATTCTTTCTAAAAATGGGACAGATACTCTTTCATTCACCAAATAATGAATTTATATCCACCTTGCTTTATATATATATATATATATATATATATATATATATATTTAAAATATATCCCCCCTTTCAATCTTCTTTATAAATAACTTACTCAATACAAGAAGTCATATTAATTTCTCTCCTTAGATGTAAATATTTAGACAAGGGCAAGACATTGACTTTCTTGCCTTCTCTTCTTTCTACCTTCACCACATAGTTGTAAGAGATGGCTTTATGTGTGGCTTTTCATAAGAAAATTGATAGCTTTCAATATTATATACTGTATAAAGTCAAACAAAACATAAAAATGGGTGTGGAACAGTGACCACTCATATACAGTGGCAACGAATAAGCAATTAAAATAATAATGTAGCAAAGAGTTACATTTTTGTATATTATATAAGAAGTAACTATAAAAAGCACTTAATTCATGTAGGAATCCAAGGTGGCACTCAGCCCCATCAGCTAGTGAAAAAAAGAAACCCACACATATTAAATGCCAGTATTCTGCTTAGCACTGGATAGTGTCTGAAATAGACACTGCATAGTTTGCCCTATTGAAGTTCACCAACTAGGTGGGAAGTTGCTGTCTTTCACCAAAACCTAGAGGATGAATAAAACTCCTCTTATTACTGTAGCAATTCAAAGAAAATATTTTGTAGCATAACTTGAGAACCTATTTGCAGATTTGGAGAAGACTAGCAAATCTGATGACTGCAAGGATTGCCCAAGTAGTAAACAGGTAGAGAAATGGCTGCAGCAATATACAGCTGCTAAGATTCTGTACAGTGAAGTCTGACTTAGAGCAATGGTCTGAGTGACAAACAACTGAAATTAGTTGCTATGTTTACAAGAAGGTCACTGGTCTCCAGTGACCCAGAGGGGTCCCACACCAACTTGGATCACACAAGCAGCTGAATGATACAAACCAGCATGATAAAAGAGAGAGGATTTAAAAGAAAACAAGGCTTTCATAAATCATATATTAGCCTCTTGATTGCAGCATTCTGTTGGAAGAGGGAAGGGTGAGCAGATAAGGAATCATCATAAATACAGTAGGAAGTTGGTGGCTCCCCTTCTGAGGATAAGAATGTGGTCCCAAAGCAAGTTCAAAGGGCAGATGTTTATACAGGGTTACAGAGTACAATATCGGAAGGTTTGGACAAGGATGTTTTTCAGAATCATAGGAAAGGCAGTTAAATGCACAGCAAGAGAGTCTAGAATCATGGTCTAAACTTGATTAAGCAGAAAGTCTATATCACCATGGTGTATATGGACCAATGACTCCGTCTGCTTCCAAACACTGAAATATCAAATTATAGGGCAGCCATACAGAATTAGACAAATACAAGGCATATAAGCTGTTACTACACAATTTCAGTACTTTTTTCCGCTCAATATAGGATGTTGTGATGGTCATTTTCAGCAGAGTAATGCAAGCAGCTATGATCAGTTAGCATCCAAAATAACCTTTCTGCAATACCTGGAGCAGGCTTTTTCTAGACCTCTCTTATGAGTGGGAAAGGATATATTAATATGTTGCCTATTGAGATTCTCACTGGATGGAGGACCAAGTGAAGAGGAGCTTTCAGGTGGCTGATTACATTTTAGTGCAGATATATTTTTAAAAATTTAACATCACCATCAGGCCATAAGATGCATAAAGCTAAGGACTATGACCATCTTGTGCAAGACTGTATCCCTAGAGTGTAGTACATAGTAGCAGCTTAACAAGTATTTTTGAGCAAACCTGCTCTTTAGCTGGACACAGTAGTGTGGGTTCAGTTACTGACAACTATAGGTGATTGTCATTATTTGCAGTCATGTTTTATAAAGTCACCATAAACACTGAATTAGTAAGCACTAAAACACTGCTCCTAGTGGAAATACAGAATGAGGTTTCTGTGAGCCTCTGGTCACAACATTTTCATCAACTGGTTAATATATCATTTTGTTTTATGTTTGTTCCTGTTTAAAGATATCTTATTTAACAAATATTGTTGATTTCTTAATATTGAACTCAACAGCACTAAACTCATGCTTAAACAAAGCTTATCTAAACATGTCTTTTCTCTGCAAAAGCACATCAAAGCACTTAGGAAGACCAGAGAGCACTTCAGCACTACGCTAGAGAGCATTTTAAACAGCAAAATCACCAAAAAAGGAGCAAAAAAGAAACAAATAAACAAACAAAAAATCAACCAAAAATCATGGCACTAGACCATGAAAAGGAAAGTTATTGATGAGAGCCAGAACAAGAAGGCAGAGTATCACCTTGTTCTACCTGAGTTATTTTGCTGTCCTGAGAAAGACAAAACAGAAACTCTGCAGTGCAATTAATAGTAGAAATGGATCCAAAAGGTGGTTTGCAGTGATTATCCACATGCTCAGCAGTTCCTAAAATGGGGCCTGATTAAGAGCTATTTTTATCTTTGGGTGGTTACATAAAGAAGGAGACATTAGGAAGATGATCATGGAACTAAATGATCACCAAAAGGTAAAATGTCAGGTTTAGCATGTACTACTAGAATGTTAAAAAAGGCATACTTAGAGTAAACAGGTTATATGTCAGCAAGTAAAAATAAAGAAGGAATAGAACAGGCTAGAAATACGTTCAGAAGTTCAGGGAAAGTCACAGGTGGCTACTAAGGCAGGAAGTATCAGAGAACTTCTTAATAACATGTCACACTAAATTCTTTGGATTCTGCTAAAGAATGAGGTGAAATGCATGTGTTTCTTCTGTTTCCTAGCCTAGGAAAGGAAGCATGCTGATGATGGTGCCCAGGTTTGTATAGGTGAGCTTTACATGCCGGGAGCTCTGCAGGTAGATATTAAGCACCCACTGGTGCTCACTCTTTCTCTTGTGTGTGTGCAGAGGCTCAGCTGTCAGAAGAACAGGGACAGCTCTGACCAGTTAGGCTTAATGGCTCATTTTAGTTATTCTGGGTGATTGAATCTCCACAATTACAGAAGTCTGCACAAAACTTCTTGGCAAGATTGCCTCTTCATTACCTCACAGCCTTATCATAAGGCTCCATGCCTTGCAGGCTTAAAGCATAAGCTAACTATCTCTAGGCCTAGTATCTGGTCATTAATGAGGCTATTTAGGACCTGAAACCCAATTCTCACTTATATTACCCTTGCCTGGGAAAAACAAAAGTA
Organism: Cacajao melanocephalus; assembly: GCA_963573385.1. Taxonomy (NCBI): domain Eukaryota; kingdom Metazoa; phylum Chordata; class Mammalia; order Primates; family Pitheciidae; genus Cacajao; species Cacajao melanocephalus. Next base: position 18,110 of record CAUYLG010039102.1, read on the forward strand.
CTAAGGGTTAACGCTGTGAAGCAAGGGTCCAAACTGAAGGAAAGATCATTTGGCTGTCCCCAAAAAGGTATTCTAACTTAACTTGCATGGCTTCCTTGCTCTTATGACTCATCAAGTGGTTCCCAAATCCTAATTGATCAAATGGTTCTCTTGTCTTAGATCTTTTTTTGGTACCATATGCAAAAGCACACTTCATTTATTCTTTCAATAATTATTTGAGAGCCCACTATCTGTCAGAAACTGTTCAAGAAGACATTGGGGATAATGCAATGAACAAAACAGAGAAGTCTATGCCTCCAGTCATTCATAGATATATGGTGGTAAATAGGTATGATATCTAAACTGGCATGGCACTGGCACTGACCAATCAGAAGAGATGTTGGCTAGAGTTTTGGAGGGGGTCCTGAAAGGACTTTTTGCTTGCTGGATTGTGGGGAGATCCACGAAATCTGAAGGAAGGGGGATGGGTAGCAAAGGGTGCTTGGCTCAGGACAGCAGCTATTATCAATTTATGTGGAAGAAAGTATTTCAGTATTTTTAACAATTGATGTGGCTGAATAGGAGCCTGGTAAGTGTCATGTAGAAAACAGTGGCATATGACCAAAATGTGAATAGAATGACTTGTTCCAGGGACAGTGAAAGAAAATACTTAGGTTTTACAATGGAACTTTAAAGGGGAACCCTTAAAATAAAGTGGGAAAAGGGGAGTAGGTAAGAGCAGTACTTTAATGTTTTTTAAGCAGCAGATTTTGTTTTTATACTATTATGTGAAAACAAAACACCCTTAATCTTACTGACCTGGACTGCGTCATGATCTCAAGGTCTGATGTAAGGTGATAAGGGTACAAAAACAACAGACGCTTTATAGGAGAAAGAACATAAACCAATAACACCTGAACTCAGGAACATCTGAATATTGATAACTTTCTCCCATTGATGTAACAGGAGGCAGTGGAGTAAAAAATAAAGCTATAAGTCATGACAAGAAGCAGAAGCAGTAGATCTGTTCTGAGCAATGTACTAGCTTCAGACTTGGTTGGCCTTGAGGCAGTGAAGCGTAGCTATTTCCCTCACAGCTCTATTTCCGAAGACAAAAATCTGCATGTTAGGCTTAATAGGCTTCTCACTTTCCATTCTGAAGTAGTTTGGATCCAACGAAAGTCATTTTTAAGTATTAGATTTTGAGAAGGTGACATTTAAGAGACTCAGAAGTTTTAAAAAGTATGGCCAAGAGCTATGAGCAGATCATAAAGAGAGAAAAAAACAACATTTTCTGCCTATGTAATGCCCTCCACATGAACACAGAAAAAGGAAAGAAACAAGACATCCAAAAATCCAGTTGCCATGCCTATGGAAAGAATTCTAATCAATGTTATTCAGAGTGTGGTGAATAGCATCTGCTTTCAATAGTCTGTCAAATCCTAAATGCAAGGTTTCTCAGTTTGAGATCTGATTTATCTGGAAAGATGATCCAGAACTTCAAGATGTTTTTCAAAGCCATCCCTAACCTAAGAAAAGATTAAGAACCACTGGCATAGATTCATTTATTTATTCAACAAGCATTTATTCAGTGCCTACTATATGCCAGGTACTAGTCTGAGCACTGGGTACTGCAGAGGGAGTCCAGTGACGTCTCCACTCTTCACGGAACTTCTATTCTACTGAGGATGCTGGAAGAGTTTATGCGTGTTTGAGTCTAATGCACTTGGGCTTAGACACTGGTATGGCAACGTGGAACAGCTTTTTACGGCTCCCTGAACTTCCATTTCTTCCTCTATAAAGTAGGAATAAAGATTAGAACTTAAATGATTCAAATATCTAGCAAGGGATAAAAATTCGGTAATTTAATTATTATTTATTATTAAACTCCTTTCACCAGGAAATAGTATGTATGGGTTAGAGATATATCACTACTCCATTTTTATAGATGAAAAGGTTAAGCTCGAAGGGGTTGCATGAATTGTGTTAGGCAAGGGAGTGATCAATATAACTGTGCTCTGAGCTAACTAGCTGATAGATTGGCTGGCTCTTGATTTCTCTCTTCCATAATGCTTTTCCTAATTAGGGCTCTGCTGGATTCATCAGCTTTAAAGAACCATTTAATTATTTAAAACAGGGATTGGCAAACTATGACACACTACTTGTTTTTATATGGTCCTCAAGTTAAGGATGGATTCTACATTTTTAAGTGGTTGAACACAAAGAAAAATAGTATATTCCTTACACTTGAAAATAATTAGAAATCTAAGTTCTAGTCTCCATAAAGTTTTATTGGAACATTGCACACCCATTTGTTAATATATTGTTCTAAAATGGCTTTCATGCTACAACAGCGTATTTAAATAGTTGTCACAAGAAACCCTATGACCTGCAAAGCCTAAAATATTTACTATCTGGCCCTTTACTAAAAAAGTATGCCAACTCTGACTTAAAATGTCATTTTCCCTTGTAGGATAGACATACCAAATATACATCTTCTAAATTAGTAATGAATATACCTTGAAATTAAAAAATCAGGTGTATCTGATAAGTGTGCAGAGTGATCACAGCAATTAGAATATTTAAATGAGAAAAATAATATTTATGAGCATTTTAGAAGTATTAAGCCATTTGATCCTCACACAACTCTAAGCAGCAAGTACTTTTTATATCTGAGAGAAGCGAAATTCTAAAAGGTTGGGAAATATGTCAGAGGCCACAAAGCTAGTAAATAGCTGGGCTGCAATCTGAATTGAAGCCTATGCTTCTATCTACCAGACCAATATCACATAATGCATAGCTCAACAGTAAGAAGCTTTGTATAGGTAGGCTTACCTAGTCTCTGCCTTTCCAAAATCTATTCCCTGATGCTACCTTATAGCTAGATTCATTACTTTCCTAAGATAGTTTTTTCCTTCTGTAAAATGAGAAAAATCCCTAACTTGCGAAGTTTTTCTTTTCATTGACAATATTCGTTATAATTGCCAGGTTATTGTAGAGACTTAATATATTTACAATGCCCTACATGTATCAATATATCACATGTACCCCAAAAATGTGTGCAACTATTATATATCAATCAAAAATGATCATATATTAGGTCACATAGAAACCTCAATAAACTAGTGTGTGTGTACACACACATACATGTATATTACAATGCCTGGATACTATATTTTATATATATATATATATATATATATATATATATATATACATTACAATGCAAAATATATATGTATATTTTTTACAATGCCTGGCATACTATAAATGATAGCTGCTACTATTTCATTACTATTATTTAGGAGATATTTTCCTAAGATGCACATGCATAGCAAATCTGCTAAGCCAACTCTGGGATCAGCTATAAGAATTACAAAGATAATTAAATATGTTCCCTAGCCCCTGAAAGAAGACCTAGCAATCATTCCCAGGCTGCCAGTGCTTGTTAGGCAGCTCCTCCTTCTGGAGATGGTTTCTGCACCCATGGTAAAGGAAGAGAGGGACAAATACTGCTGAGTTGGAATAGGGAGCTGGTAATATGTCTTAGGTCAGTTCTTCATAGCTGATGAATGGTGCTTGCCTATGAGAAAGTGTGCTCTACAGGAAGAATCAACATTAGCATGTGGAGAAGAAACAGCTATTATGTAGAAATAGGAGAGGTGGCAGTTGTGAGGAAAGGTAACACAGTAGTCGTAATTTTTACTCTAGAATTATTTTTTTGATAAAGAAAACTAGAGAGACTAAGACACTGAAATGTGCTATGACATTACTTTGAACCCCTAGCAGGGGAAATATCTGCTACAAGATTTCCTTAGCCTCTAATCTGGTGGCAGGTATTTCCCCTGGTCACAAACCTAGGGGTTTATCTTCCATTAATGAACAAACAATAATTACCTTCCTAGTGTGGGCCAGGCACTGTGCCAAGTACTGTGATCAGATCTTCTCAACTGAGTCTCACAACTACCCTGTGAAGTAGATGTTGATATCTCCATTTTACAGATGTGAAAACAGACTTGGAAGGGGTAACTGATGCTGAACCTGGCCCAGCAGTGCTGGTAAGAATCAAAGTTAGGAATGAATCAACTCTTTTGATATCTATTCCACTGCCCTTTCAACTACTCCTTAGCTGCTACTCATGGCTAGTGTTCTGTCACATGTACCCCCGTGTGTTAATTTGTTAATTCATTCAACAAATATTTATGAGACACATCATGAAGAAGTGTCTAAGAGGGAGCACACACTGCAGTAAAACCCAGACATGGGAGGAAGCATAGAGGACAGTGGGAATAAGGAATGACTGCAAATGGGTATGGAGTTTTTTAGGATGTTGAAACTGTTCTACAGTAGATTGTGGTGATGGTTATAAAACTGCTGGAGTATACTACAAATGATTAGACTGTATACTTTAAATGAATGATATTTATAACATAGAAATTATGTCTCAATTAAGCTGCTAAAAATCAAAATTAAATATACCAAAAAAGGATACACTCCATAAAAGATTAGAATAGAAACAGGCATGTGTCATATGAGTCTTTACATTAAAAGAGAATATTGTGCAGGATTATGATATTATAGTTTGATTTTGGTATATGCCACAATAAACAATTATAAACATAAGAACAAAACAAACAAAAAACCCCAGGTATGGCCAGATGCAAAGGTTCATGCCTAGAATCCCAACACTTGGAGAGGTGGAGGCAGGAGAATCACTTGAGCCTAGGAGTTTGAGCCCAGCCTGGGCAACATAGCAAGACTCTGTCTCTACAAAATAAAAAAAATTAGCCAGGTGTGGTGGTGCATGCCTGTAGTCCCAGCTTCTCAGGAGGTAAAGGTGAGAGGATTGCTTCAGCTAGAGAGGTCGAAGCTGCAGTGAGCCATGATCATGCCACTGTACTCCAGCCTGGGTGACAAAGCGGAATCTTCTCTCAAAAAAAAAAAGGAATTCCTATTTCTTTCCTGTGTAACTTCCACAGCTGTTATGTTAGGCTCAAAATTAGGTTTCCTGCGCAGGTGTGGTGGCTCATGCTGTGATCCCAGCATTTTGGGAAGCTTGGGCAGAAGGATCGCTTGAGGTCAGGAGTCTGAGACTAGCTGGGGGAAAAGATGGATTTAACAAGAAAGCATTGAACACCTCTTAGTTCTAGTCTTGTACCAAGTGCTTTACAAAGAAAACCAACGGTAAAGCATACTTATGCTTCCTTTCCAAACTTTAAGTTCATTTCTCTACAGATTGAGAAGCAGAGTCTGAATACATAGGAATATATATAAGTTTTGACATAGATGGGAACCGAAAAGAGTTCCCTCTTAATTTGAAAAGTTCCCACTGATTCATGATTCCAACAAATCAATGGTATAATTCAACAACTGAGGTTAAAGTTAGTACCTTATTCCTACTTGAACTCAAATGTAAATGGTGCTGGATTTGCTTCTTTCCTTGAGTAAAAGCTGTAAGAATTAAGGCCTTTATTTCTTTTCCAGCTTTACAGAATTTGATGAGCCTAAAGTAAAGCATCCCATAACATCAGTAAACACAAAGGAATTTTAACATTAGAATTTACTTTTAGAAAAAGAGGCAAAAGCCAAGTAAGTCGATACTAGGAACTTAGGTTAAAGATGCTCTGAAGTCCCAGACTGTGTTCTTAGAGCAGTACAGACTCTGCCCTATCTGATAACCTTCTACACTGACCACATAGGATAAACTGAAAGAGTATGAGAAGGATGAGACCGGGACACTGAAAGATCTGGATGTGCTTTCCAAATCATTACATAAACATGAATCTTAACAGACATATACTTACTAAACGATGCACAAAGATTATACTAAAAACACGTTTTCAAGAAAGTTGAAAACCAGGTTATCTTCTGTTTGCACAAAATTATTCTACATATAAATAGTCTGTTTCATCCATTTCAGTTAATCTAGGGTTACAACATATTATGACTAAAGTCCATTAAGCAGTCAGTGTCCCTCAAGTTTCAACAAATTAGATTGTTTTTGTGTACATTTTAAGTTTATAACTTGATAATTCATTGATTGAAGTTATGGCTGTTTGTCTACATTAGGGTTTATTAGGATAAATACTCTTTGCTGACTTTGGAAACGCTTATTTTTTCTGTGCTTACTCATCTCTAAGGAACAAAGACTAAACCATATAAATAAAAATCCTCCCCACCATTTCAATAGGCTAAAAACCCTTAATATGACACAAATAAGGGCAAGCATTTAAAGAGGATGAGCTCAGATACTTATAATTTGAAAGCTGTATCCCCTTACAGTTACTTTTGAAAGTACTTAGCATGTGAAAATAACCAATGCTTACTAAGCAAGAGGTATTAACATTTATATACATTATCTCTAGAGAGACACCCCAATATCCAATTACATGCACCCCATCTTCCTGTCACTCCACCTTCTATTTTACAGATGACAAAGTGCAGACAGAGATGATGCAATCTGACACCACACTGCTAGTAAATGCCAGAGCCAGGATTACAAGGACTCTTAAACCTTGATGTGGATGTAAATTGCCTGGGGCACCTTGATAAAATGGAGTCTGATTCTGTAGTGCTGGGGTGGGGCCTGAGAGTCTATATTCCTAACATGTCAATGTTCCTGATCCACAGACCTTCCTTTAAGTCATAAGATTATCACAAGATTCAGTAAAGAACGTCTAGATGCTCCTCCATCCCGTTTGTTTTACACTATTGGCATACATAATCTTATTGTGCTTTGCTTTATTGTGCTTGGCAAAAAAAAATTTTTTTTAATTGAAGTTTTGTGGCAACTCTGCACCAACCACGTCTATCAGTGCCATTTTTTCCTACAGCATGTGCTCAATTCATGTCTCTGTGTCACATTTAGCAAGACATTGCAACACTGATGTGCCAATATTGCAAGAACATTTCAATTTTTTTCATTATTATACTAATATGATACCCAGTGATCTTTGATGTTGCTACTGCAATCATTTTGGTGACACAAACTACGCCCATATAAGATGGAAAACTTAACTGATGAATGTTGTGTTCTGACTGCTCCACTGACTGGCTGTTCTACTGTCTCTCGCCCTCTCTGAGCTTCCCTATTCCCTGAGACACAGCAATACAGAAACTAGGCCAATTAATAACCTTACAATGCCCTCTAAGTATTCATCTGAAAGAAAGAGTCACATATTTGTCACTTTAAATCAAAAGCTAGAAACGATTAAGCTTCGGAAGAAAGGCATCAAAAGCCAAGAGAGGATGCAAGCTAGGTTTCTTGCTCCAAACAGCTAAGTCGTGAATGCAAGAAAAAAAAAAGTTCTTAAGGAAATTAAAAGTTCACACCAGTAGAAATATGAAGAGTACAAAATATGAAGAAACTGAAACAATCCCATTACTGATAGGGACAAAGTTTTAGTGGTCTGAATATAAGATTAAACCAGCTACAATGTTTCCTTAAGCCAAAGCTTAATCTACAGCGAGAGCCTAATTCTCATCAATTCTATGAAGGCTGAAAGGTGACAAAGCTACAGAAGAAAAGTCTGACGCTAGTAGAGGTGTAAGGAAAGAAGCTGTCTCCATAGCATAAAAGTGCAAAGTGAAGCCGTAAGAACTGATGTAGAAGCTGCAGTCAAGTTATCCAGAAAATCTAGCTAACTGATGAGGGTGGCTACACCAAACAATACATTTTCAAAGTAGACAACACAGCCTTCTATTGGAAGAAGATGGCTCTAGGACTTCCATAGCTAGAGAGAAGCTAATACCTGGCTTCAAAGCTTCAAAGGAAAATCTCTCTTATTAGGGGCTAATGCAGCTGGTGACTTTAAGTTGAAGCCAGGGCTCATTTGCCATTCCAGAAATCCTATGGCCCTTAATAATCATCCTAAATCTACTTTACCTGTGCCCTAGAAATGGAACAACAAAGCCCAGATGACAGCCTATCTGTTTAGAGCATGGTTTACTGAATATTTTAAGCCATTGTTGAGATCTACCTCTTAGAAAAGAAGGGTTCTTTAAAAATATTACTGTCCATTGGTAATGCACCTGGTCACCCAAGGTCTCTGATGGAGATTTACAAGATGAAATTTTCATGTCCATCACCACAACATCCATTCTACAGTTCATAGATCAAAGAGTGACTTCAACTTTCCAGTCTTATTACTAATGAAATACATTTTTTGTAAGGCTATAGCTGTCATAGATAGTAATTCCTCTGATGGATCTGGACAACGTCAACTGAAAACCTTCCATAAAAGACCATTCTAGATGCTGTTGAGAACATTCGTGATTCACAGGAGGAGGTCAACATATCAACATTAATGGGAGTTTGGAAGTAGATTCCAACCGTTATGGATGACTTTGAGGAGTTCAAGACTTCCACACAAAAAGTAACTGCAGATGTGGATGAAATAGCAAGAGAACTTGAATTAGAAGTGGAGCCTGAAGATGTGACTGAATTGCTGCAATCTCATGATAAAACTTTAATGCATAAGGAGCTGCTTCTTATGAGCAAAGAAAGTGGTTTCTTGAGATGGAATCTACTGGTGAAGATGCTCTGAACGTTATTGGAATGACAAGGATTTAGAAGATTTCACAAACTTAGTTGGTAAAGCACTGGCAGTGTTTGAGAGGACTGACTACAATTTTTAAAGTTCTACTGCGAGTAAAACGCTATAAGACAGCATTGCATGCTACAGAGAAATCTTCTGTGAAAGGAACAGTCAATGGATGGGGAAAACTTAATTGCTGGTTTATTTTAAGGAATTGCCATAGTCACTCCAACCTTTAGTAGCCACCACCTTGAATAGCCATCAACAAGACCCTCTACCAGCAAAAAGATTACGACTAGCAAAAAGATTATTTGAAGGCTCAAATGATCATTAGCATTTTTTCACAGTAAGTAATTTTTAAATTAATGTATGTACACTGGCTTTTAAAAAACATAATGCTATTGCACACTATAAGCTACTCTATAGTGCAAACATAACTTTTATATGCACTGAGAAATTAAAAAATTTTGGTGACTTGCTTTATTGTAATATTCACTTTACTGCAGTTATTTGAAATGGAACATACTATACTCCAAGCTATGCCTGTATTTGCACATATGGTGATAGGAATTCAAGATACGAAGAGCTTCAGTTCAGTGTCCCAAGTTATGCCAGGGATTTTGTTCAAGGCAAAACTGTGATCATGTGTAACTGACTTACTCTGTGAAGTGGCATTTGATATATCTGTAGTAAGGCATTTCTTTCACTATGTTGCAATTTATTTCCACTTAGCTGGAATATCTCTTTTATAATTTTATGTTTCCAGCACCTAGCAGATAGGCCAAAAGTTTAATGCAGAAAGCTGAGCACCAAACTCTTATTCTCTTCTTCCTGGGCCCACAGACTACATTTTCTACCCTCCTAAACTTGCACTTAAGTGTAGCCAAGTGACTGAGTTCTATATAATGGCATTTGAACATAAGTGATATGTGCCACCTCCAGGTCTGGCATACAAAAACTTTGTGGGCAGGTCCTCCATGCTGTTTTCCCATCTGCCAGCTTGAAGCAGAAAAGCACGAATCCTCTGGGAGCCACATGTTGAAGCTGGCAGAGCCCCAATATTGAAGATGGTTAGGTCTCTGAATCAGGACTTGGAGAAGAGCTGCTTGCTCACCAAGAACATCTGTTTAGGTTTTATGTGAAAAATACATTTCTATTGTGGTGAAGCCATTATGCATTTTCGGATTCTTTGTTATAGCAGCTAATATTACTTTAGCATACAGATCCTTAGTAACGATTTGCTAAATGAGTAGAAGAAGTATAGAGTTTCTTTGTATTGTGATCTTGCCCGTTTCATGCAGGAACAAGCTAGAATTTCTATGCTATCAAATTAATGTCAGAAAAATGAGCTCATAGGTAAGAATTCATTTTCTCCTGTGACAGCCTCCATAATTTTATCATGAAGCTTATCTTGGCACACTTTTGGCACTTGATAAGGTATCACTGTCAAAGTCTGCACAGTTTTCTAGGTGGTGTAAGTTCAACATATTCAGATGAACATTTTCTTAGTGTTATTTGGTTGCCCAAGAGGCGGTTCTAAATGTTGTTTTCCTGTTTAACTTTGCCGAAAGGAGGAATTTCTATTCAAGGGATGAGACAGTAAATGAGCATTTGTGTAAAAAAAAAAAACTCCAAATGTTTAAATTTAACTTAACATTAAACCCACCTCAAAATATTTTCATAGTCCCAGAATGATGATTGCTAACCTCTGCTGCTAGTTCCCGAACTCTGGTCCTCCCCTGACCAGAGTTGGTTTATATGACATTTGGCTAAGCAAATAGTAAGAGACATTGGCTAAGCAAATGTCATATAAACAAAAAATAATGATTTTTTTTAAAAACCCTTCTTTAGAGGACATAAGGGGGAATGTTAAAGTCTAACAGCTGTGCAGATGTAGTTGTCAACCAAACAGCTCAAGCTATCAGTGGCAAAGTCACCCTGAAACTACCTAGAATCTAAATGATTTGGCTCTTAGTCCAACCTGCTTTAACTAGCTTGAGCCTCCATTTCTTCATTTGTAAAATAAGAGGTATCAGTGTAATAAATACATTTCATAATAAATTTTAATACCTAATTTACTATTAGAAATAAAATTGATAGATACATACATACATACTTAAAAATACATTTTATAATTTATATTATTTCAAAATGTAAATGCCAGACATAGCTAAACTAGAAAACATAAAGAAATAGTCAAATGTCTTATAAATCTGCTAATAAAGAATAAGTTTGGATTTTAAAGAAGCAAAAGACTAGAGGTCATCCCATTCAAGAAGCTGGAAGTTATATAAAAATGTCTTATTTGTATTCAGTAAGAGCAAGAGGAACATACCTTTACATGAAGTAGGCTTACAACTCGTCAAGTAACATGGTTGCAATGAAGAAAATTAGGAAGACTGGGCTATATCTATCAATGTTATGCCAGAGCAATTTTCTTTTAGAGACAAGAGTCTTGCTCTGTCACCCAGGCTGGAGTGCACTGATGCGATCTCAGCTCACTGCAACCTCCACCTCCCAGGTTCAAGTGATTTTCCTGACTCAGCCTCCTGAGTAGCTGGGACTACAGGTGCATGCCACAACGTTCGGCTAAGTTTTGTAGTTTTGGTTTTTTTTTTTTTTTTTTTTTTTTAGCAGAGACGGGGTTTCACCATGTTGTCCAGGCTGGTCTCAAACTCCCGACCTCAGTTGATCCACCCGCCTCAGCCTCCCAAAATGCTGGAATTACAGGCATAAGCCACTGCACCCGGCGGAGCAATTTTCTTATGGTGTGATATTGTTAAGGCAGTGATGAAGTATTACAGAAAACATATATTTTATCTTGATAACCCACACATATGGAGAGAAATTAATTCAGTAAACTTAAAGACTCTGGAGATGTAGAAAAGAGGCTGTGAAGGAAAGAATCAGTAACTCCCACAACACAGATTATAATTATTGTGTTGTTATCTAGGATTTGATAAAGGGACACATTTTTGAAATAATCTTAATTAATTAACGAAATTCAATAACAGCCTCACATTTCATGTGTCTCCACTACTTTAATAATTTGTGCAAATTTATGTTTTAGTAAGTAGGGAAAATTTTTAAATTTGATACCTATCATCTTTGTTAATAGTTACCACATTAGTTTCTTTTGCAACTCTCTCCAGAGAATTTTCTCTCATTACCCAAAGAGAGATAAAGCAAAACAAAAATCCAGCCTATAGTATGTTTCTTCATTTTTCAGAACTGCAGTTTGTCTTAGAAAACTAAGAAAAGGGCCGGGCGCGGTGGTTCACGCCTATAATCCCAGCACTTTGGGAGGCCAAGGTGGGTGGATCACGAGGTCAAGAGATCGAGATCATCCTGGTCAACATGGTGAAACTACTAAAAATACAAAAATTAGCTGGGCGTGGTGGTGCACCAATGTAGTCCCAGCTACTCAGGAGGCTGAGGCAGAAGAATTGCTTGAACCCGGGAGGCGGAGGTTGTGGTGAGCCGAGATCGCGCCATTGCACTCCAGCCTAGGTAACAATAGCAAAACTCCATCTCAAAAAAAAAAAAAAAAAGAAAACTAAGAAAAGATAGAAGACTGACTAGAAACTATTTTAAACTTTTGAAAGATGTTTTACATATGAACATTAATTTGTCTGCACGCTAATTCACACAAACTGGCATGGAATATCAGAATAATACTGATTGGGGGAAATGCTTCTTTGGCAAAAAGGCTATATGGCAGTTCAAGGAGAATCTCATGTTATTAGTTACTGATCATAAACATGCAAGCAAATAATAATGCCAATATTAGGACCATTGAGCCCAATGGTCATAATATCCTTTACTGCAGCACAATCTGGCATGACTGCCTTTAAATGAAATCTGTATTTATTTCACACCAATTTGAAATTAGCACATCATACAATCTTTAAAAGGAAATTTAGCTATTTTCCCCTCTATAGAAACATTAATTTGATAATAAACATTTTTGAGAAAATAAAGGACAAAAAACCTTTTAAATAAGCAATTTACATTGATATTCTATATTTAAATTATTTTTTATAAAAGCATGAGCTTTGGCGTCAGATTTGGATTTGAATCCCAATTCTACCACTCAATATAGAATATATATATAAAGAGCTTAGCAAAGTTCTAGGCACATAGCAAATCCTCAAATGTTAGCTGTTATATTTCTAATCAAAGCAGTGGTAGCTGCCATTATAAACACTACTATGCCTGCTTTATGTACACTACTGCATTTGTTCCTCCTAATAATACAATTATTATTATCCCCAATGAATACAGGAAAACACTGAGGTTCAGAAAAGGCTGAGAAACAAGCCCAAGGTCTGAGTGTGTCAGAAGCCAAAGTGCCTATGCTACTGACCACTAAGTTCTTGCTTCTTAAACTGGGGTCCATGAGAAATTCTTGTGGAGTATGTATGTGTCGGGAGTAGGAAAGTGCCCATGAACTTACTATGAGAATTAAGCATTATTCATGTTGATGAAACATTTTAAAATAATTAATATTCATGTTCTGAACTATTTGGATAATTATCAAAACCAAATATTGGCAGACCATTTCAGTGCTTAGTTTTGCATTTGTATTTACTTCCTTTTTAAGGGCCAGTTCTACATTAGTGGTGGGAGGCTTACGGAGAACAGAGGCTGTTTTAACAGGGGAATGATGCATTCAGGCAAGAAGAGAACCAAATAACATCACTATGTGCTGAACAAACTAAATCATCTGAATAGAAAAAGACAGGGTGAATTGGGTCACCACATAGCACACAGTAGTACATGCCTGTTGAACTGAAGAGAGCCTGTACCGCAGCACTCAGTACCATAATCACATTATAAGCGATGATTTTATTTGGTCAAAACATCACCATCCGTCATATTTAATACTATTTTAAATTTTAGTAGTTTTATAGTTTTGCTTGTGTCAACCTGTAAACTTGTTCTGGTTTTATACTTGTGTAAGACCTATAAACATAAAGCATTTATACCTAGTTTTATGTTTATATGTATTTAGATAACACTATAATAAATATGTTAACCAAAAACTGAGGAGCTAAGACATTTTTTCCTTATTAAAAAATGATGTACATTATTCAAGTTTGAGAAAACTGGTCTACACGGTCCTGCTTGTGAGTGTGGTCTTCAGCAGGTCACTTAACTTCTATTACCACCAACCTCACAGGATTTGTAAGATTAGAAGAGATGATGATATTAGAGTGCCTGGACCATAGAAAGGATTACAATGATAGGTCTGTCTCCTTTTGTTGAAAGAGAAAATCTGGAAGCTAAATGCAGTCTATGCTCTTTTAATCTAACTGTGGTCTGGGGACCAGGAGAATTCATAACACCTAAGAGCTTGTTGCAAACTGATCGTTCCAGAAGCTGCCCAGACCTACTGAATTGAAATCTCCATTTAATAATATTCCCAGCTGATTTGATACGTTCACATGAAAGCTTGGGAAGCACTAGTCCAGGTCTCCACAGAGAATGCTGACAATAAAATTCACTGGGTTTTTAACTACTGTTCAGGTTAACTTTGGTAATTAGAGAGAGGCCTGATGTAAATGGCCAAAAAAATAATGTCCCATCCTGGGGTTCAGTATAAACATTATTATTTCACTATTGATTCTTTATAGCCTACATTTGTATAGCATGACACCCTCTTTAAAAGGGATCTAACTTCTAATCCAGAATGAGCCAAAAATATTTTAAAATGCAAAGTTTTCATAAATGCTTTCTGAATTTTCAGTAAACAAACTGTAAGCGTCAGGTTTCCTTTGCCCAATAGCAATTAAAATCATTTATATATGTTAAGCTCTTATTTAGCTCACAAGATCTGGTCTAATAAAGTCCTGTCTCCGTCTGTGATGACTGTGTGCTTACATTAACAAAACACATTACAAAAAAAGGTGTGACTGTGTATACAAAATGTATTATCTTTACTGTCCAACAAAAGTATCAGATTACATTCTGTAGTTGTGATTTTGTTAGTATGATTTACCTAGAGTATATCTATGCTTTTCTTCCTCAACTCAGTGGCCCTGCACATTTAAGGCACGCTGTACTTGAAAAGATTCAAAGACGCTGTTCTTGGAAGTGTAAAAAATAAAGTTAATAACTAATATATAAGAGAGTCACTAATATCTAAAATGATCTTGATACCATCTTTTTAAGGACTAGTTCAGTAAGAGTCAAAGCTTGAACTAGGTTATTTATTGCTCTATGTTCTTTACATAGGGACCACAGAAGTCAGACTCTAAGAATGTAAAGTCAAGCAGGTTATGCATATATGTTTGTGCATGTATATATATGTATATGTGGTTAGGCCTACCAGGCAATCCTTATCATATCTGGGTTTATGAAATGACCTAGATTATAGATATGTTGTGGACTGAATGCTTGTGTTCTCCACCTCGCCAGCAAATTCATATGTTGAAGCCCTAATATAAAAAGTGATGGGATTTGAAGGTGGGGCCTCTGGGTGGTAATTATGACATGAGGGTTGAGCCCTCACGAATGGGATTAGTGTCCTTATAGGAAGACAGGAAAGTAACCATGTTTCTCTCTCTCTCTTTCTGCTAAGTGAGAATATAGCAATAAGCAGATCATCTGTAAACCAGAAGAGGGCCCTCATCAGAAATTGCATTGGACGGCACCTTGAACTTGGGGTTTCTCAGCCTCCAACTGTGAGAAATAACTGTGTTGTTATGCCACCCAGCTTATGGTATTCACCCAAAATGGCTATGGTAAGGTAAGGTCCTCCTTCATTCTTCACGGTCACAGGTAATTGTAAAACAAGAGTTAATTATATGCCAACAAGCATCAGTGCTAACATGATTAAAACACTCTAGTGCATGTTAATTTTGATAATTACAACTTAAGAAATCTATAACAGAAACCTGGCCAGGCACGGTGGCTCATGCCTATAAACCCAGCACTTTGGGAGGCCAAGGCAGGTGGATCAATTGAGGTCAGGAATTCGAGACCAGCCTGGCCAACATGATGAAACCCCGTCTCTACTAAAAATACAAAAATTAGCAGGGTGTGGTGGTACATACCTGTAATCTCAGCTACTGAGGAGGCTGAGACAGGAGAATCGCTTGAACCCCAGGAGACAGAGATTGCAGTGAGCCAAGAACGCAGCATTGCACTCACTCCAGCCTGGGTGACAGAGTGAGACTGTCTCTCAAAAAAAAAAAAAAAAAAAAGCATAAGGAAAGAAAAAAGAACGCTAATTAACTCCAGTTTTTAAGGTGTTTTTATATTGCCTTGTAGTTGCTTTGGTCCTTAATACAATCAATCCACTGTAGCTAGAACCATACAACTCTCCTTTATCCAGTACTTCAAATTCTAATAATTTCTGTTCATATATTAAGCAATTTAAACTCTATATACATACCTACAGTCAATGTATCAGGGGAAATACAAAAAGTGATCTTTAGTTTATGCTGAATACTTAATTTTATCATTTCTCCATTAACTGTTATAAAGACAAGACTAAACCTACAGTTTGAATTAAACAATATCCAAGCAAACAGAAAAGAGGAAGAAATAGGCAAGCGATGTTTTTCTACTAGAGTGACTACACTTATCCTTCTTTAGAAAGAAGTGATATTTCCTTTCTTTTTGATTTCAGAAATTTGATTTAAAAAAACATCTATTTTTCCTACCAAAAATACTCTAAAAATCCTCTGCTAATTACTCTCAAAATACTACAGATGTATTTCTCTGAAAAAGGAAATACATGCTGGGTGCGGTGGCTCACGCCAGTAATTCCAACACTTTGGGAGGCCAAAGTGGGCGGATCACTTGAGGTCAGGAGTTTGAGACTAGTCTAGCCAACATGGTGAAACCCTGTCTCAAATTAAAAAAAAAAATGAAAAAAGTTAGCCAGGTATGGCACTTGTAGTCCCAGCTACTAGAGAGGCTGAGGCAGGAGAATCGCTGGAACCTGGGAGGCAGAGGTTGCAGTGAACTGAGGTCACACCACTGCACTCCAACCTGAGTGACAGGGCGAGATTCTGTCTCCACAAAAAAAAAAAAAGAAAGAAAAAAGAAAAAGAAAAAATAAAGCACCAGCCAATAAAATATAATATACATTAAAGGAAAAAAATCTTTAAAAATATGTACCATTTGCCTTCAAGAGTCTAATAAAGGCTTACCTTTTAAGAGGTCATTTTCACTATCAAGAGACTTGGATATAGATGAATTAAGAACCCAAATACACGTGGAAGCAAGGAATATACTTATTTTAAAAATATTATGCCTTGTATGATTAATAAATTATTATTTAATAAATTATTTATTATTTAATAAATTAATAATTTATTAATCATGCAAGCCATGATTTTATAACTTGTGTCTTCAAAAATTCAATTATCATTTGGCATGACCACAGTTTAATTACAGACTTGGTAGTGCTTTGAATTAACATCAGATGCTGCTGGTCATCTCCACGTAGTCTCCCCTTTATCCTCTAATCTGTCATTGAAAATGGCATGCATTATTCAAGCTAAACGTTTTCACAAAGGCAGATTGGTTTACCAAATGTTACTTAATCATTTCAATATCAAGGTCACTATGTTTCTCCTCTAGGATTTGGTACTTTAAAGCCACTTCATTCTATAACACTTCAGACATATATAAAAGCATGAACTTGGTCCCACATCAAATTTAGTTTCAGTGAGAACAGTGGTCCTTATCTTTCTTTAATCATCACTGAATTATAAAACACAGTTGATATGTATACAGTTCTGTACCACCTTTATACTGCAGGGCATCAATTGTACTAAAATCTCAGCATATGTAGACTCCTGCTTGTGTTCCTAAACATTAACATATTGGTATGAATATAGCAAAAAAAATCCTTTCAAAATTATTGCCTGTAAGAAACTGTATACATAAATTTGCTTCCTTTCAAATTGGCAAAGTAGCTTACAGACTCTATTATCTATACAGAAAACGGTTCAGGTCAGATGCTTGAGACAGCCAAGTTCTTCTTTAACAAGGAAAAGTTGGCAGACTTTCATAGCTACTCCTTGTGAAAAAGATACCTCAAATATGATCTCACGATTGACTGTAGAAGATGATGTTGAAGTTTCAGAATTTTAAGGCCCAAGGCCCAAGGGGTTAAAAAAAAAAAAGTATTATTTGAGAGAAAGTTTAACAGCTGACATCTGACTGGCTGCCTGGATGTGATAACCTAGGGGACATAAAAGAAGACCTTAACATAGATGTATATATAAGGATCAAGTAATTTTGAGGTCTGACACAAAGAAAATGTGTTTAATACATGCAAAAGATAAGAACCTTTATCTAAAAAACGTAAAGCCCCTTCTTGTTTATATGAGAAAATACAGGATGAATTTAATACAACTATAGGGGAATTTCCCTATTGTAAATGAAGAGAGTATGTTTCTTTCATCTCCAATGAAGAGTTAGTTTGGGCTAAAAAGAATGGGTCCTTGGAAGCACTGATCTGAAGCACATGACAGAACAGAAAGGTTCTGCTTTTTTTCTCTGAACTGCCAATGTACACGATGGGGTGAAGAAGATGGGGCCATGAGGAGGTGGCTGTAGGAATTTTAAAAAAGTACGAAGATACCCAGATGGGAATAATAACGGTTTGATCTTAATTCAAGAAATGTTTAAAATGGCCAACAGATGCCTCTCACTAAAGTACAGCATCAAGGGAGGAGCAGGCCAGAAGTGATTCTGGACAAAGCAGGAAGGAGGTCATCAGGGTTGGAATTTTACACTAATAGGTCCTGCCCCACAAAAAGAAAAATCACTCAAATGGTATGAAGGACAAGAGGAATGCTGTGTAGCATTCCCTCATATATATTTATTCCCATGTAAAAACTAACTGAAGATACCTCACCACAACAAAGCCCTTTCTAAATGCTATCTTCATGATACCTCTGTGAGGTAGACAGCATAATTCTAATTTTTATTCATAAGCAAGCTAAGGCACAAGTAGAGCCTGAGTGGTAAAAGTGGTCTTCTGCAAATTATCAGGTCCCTGGATTTGTTCACTGTGACATACTTCCTCCACACTGATGCAGGCAACTCAAGAGATGCTGCTATGAAATGTCCTTAGAGGTAGTAGACCTGATAGCTAAACAAAATCGTTCATGACTCTGGAAGACAGCACACTCTCTGCTCACTACTGGGGTCTTGGGAGATGCTCTTAAGAGTACTAGTATGTGCAGTCCTTCTGAAGGGGACCAAATCATCCATGATTATAGGAAAAAGGCTGAAGATACAGTCTTCTTGTTTCCTCACACTGTTGAGAGTAGAATAGTGGCAATCTTAACAAATTATATCATCCAAGGAACCTCAGTCCTTAAACTTCAGTCTTAACCTGTACATTAACATTCTAAGTCCTATATTTTGCTAATGATTTTGATGGTTTTTTTCAGATACATTTCCACATTCTTGGTCCCAGATAATTCTCTTTTAACATAGCCAAATTATCCTTATAAAATGTACATGGTGTTAACACCATGGATCTGAAGCAAACAATGCATCTGATTAGCATACACTGGATCTGTATATTTCGAGTATCACTTAAGTACACAAAGGAAGCGTGCAATGGTAAAGAGATGACGTGAATAGTCTTGGCGGTTTATCTAATGGGGAATTCGGTGTCCTTCAAGAAACTAAATATACTCAAAAGTTGCTCCCCGTTTCTATTAACGACAATCTAAAAATGAACAGTTCCATCTGATATAAATATACAAATTTAAAATGTCTGCAGTTCAGAATGGCCTACCATTTTTAGATTGTTTATGTGCCAGAAAATATACAGTCAATAAAAAAATACCAGAGAGGTGGGGACAAAAGGCTCTCTGGGTCTGTACAGCAAAAATGAATATGACTTCAACAGGTAGCGATTTGTGGAGGAAGTGGCATCCTGGGAACCAAGAAGCACTGAAAGATGGCAGGTCACAAATCTGGTGATGGGGGATATGATGTATAGTAAGGCCCGTTTTCCTGTGGAAAGAAAAAAGGACAAGAACATTTAAGTAACAGAACCAATTTAACTGGGAATGTGAAAGAAAGGGATTTACAGTCATTGAGGTAGTGATATAAAATGTCTAGCACATGTCTGGCACTAAGCAGGCCCTCAGTCATTAGGTAGTTCAACTGGTATCACTCAGGGAATAAGACAGGCAAAAGCAATAGGATGATATTGTTTTAAAAATAATACCACTTATTGCATATTTTATATGCCAGACATTTTATAGGTGCTTTTAAAATAATCCCTTTAAATATTCACATAATGCCATGAAGTAAGTAACATTCTTACTTTACAGAAGAGGAAAGTGAGGATCACACAGATTGCATAATTTACCTGAAGTTACCTAGTTAGTAACCAGCGCAACCTGAATTTAAATCCAAATCTATTTGACTCTAACATCCAGATTCTTTTTTGTTAGACTGTGTTGTCAAATCTTAATTTAGAGTTATGAAACAAAAAAGTTATCACAGAGGAATTTAATAGCTAGAACTATTTCAGCAGAAGTGAGTCTTTATGACATGCCTACGTGGCAAGGCTTGTAACAATTACAGTTGTCAGGAAATTTACTTCAAGAACAAGACGAAGAATTAAATGCCAAACCTCTAATGTCAATGTAAGGGCAACAAATTACTGTAAGGGGGAATTTTTTGGCCCTTAATTTGGCTAATCTCAATAAAAATCAAGACAGTTAAGTTTATGATAGAAGGATCCTCGATTAGATTTACGAGACTTAAGACTGGTTTCTCATTTTTAAGGAAAGCATTTCTTTGACAACGAATTTGTTTTTCAGCAAATCACAAACAGAAAATGCTTAGCACTAGTACAAGACAATAGTTTGGAATGAAGAATTAAGTAGGAAGAAAATAGCATTTCTTCATGGTACATTTACTTTGCAGCTATTATACAGCATTAAACCTACGGGGTCTTGAACATGGTAGGTAGTGAAATGGCTTGAGCGACTAAATAAATCAGGTACTCTGCCATTCTTCATCACAAACGCTTTGGAGCAAGAATTGATCTTGGGCCATATCCAGGAAAACAAGAACACATCTAGGAAAACTTACCTTCTGATTATAAACCTAACTACGTATCAAACAAGATTTAAAAAAAAAATAGGTAGAAACAAATCCTAGAATTTGGCTACATTTCTAAAAACTTGAAAAACCTTAATAAAACCTTTTTTTAAAAAATTGACAAATGGGACCTAACTAAACTAAAGAGCTTCTGCACAGCAAATCAAATTATCATCAGAGTAAACAGACATCCTACAGGATGGGAGAAAATTTTTGCAATCTATCCATCTGACAATGGGCTAATATCCAGAATCTATAAGGAATTTAAGCAAATTTCCAAGAAAAAAACAACTTCATTAAAAAGTAGGCAAGGATATGAACAGACATTTATCAAATAAAGGCATATATGTGTATATGTGGCCAAGAAACATATGAAAAACAGCTCAACATCACTGATCATTAGAGAAATGCAAAACCACAATGAGATACCATCTCATGCCAATCAGAATGGCGATTACTTAAAGTCAAGAAATGCTGGAGAGGTTGCAGAGAAATAGGAAGGCTTTCACACTGTTGGTGTGAATGTAAATTAGTTCAACCATTGTGGAAAACAGTGTGGCGATTCCTCAAAGATTTAGAACCGGAAATACCATTTGACCCAGCAATCCCATTAGTGAGTATATACCCAAAGGAATATAAATCATTCTGTTATAAAAATACCTGCATGTGTATGTTCACTGCAGCAGTATTCCCAACAGCAAAGACATGAATCAACTCAAATGTCCATAAATGATAGACTAGATAAAGAAAATGTGGTACATATATGCCACAGAATACTACACAGCCATAAAAAGGAATGAGATGTTATTTGCAGGGACATGGATGAAGCTGGAAGCCATTATTCCCAGCAAACTAATGCAGGAACAGGAAACCAAACACCATATGTTCTCACTTATAAGTAGGAGCTGAACAATGAGAACACATGGACACAGGGAGGGGAACACTTACTGGGGCCTGTTCCGGGAGGGTTGTGGGGAGAGCATTAGCGAAATAAGCTAATGCATACTGGGCTTAATACTTAGATGATGGGTTAATAGGTGCAGCAAACCACGATGGCACATGTTTACTTATGTAACAAACCTGCACATCCTGCATACGTACCCTGGAACTTAAAAACAATAAAAATAATTATTTAAAAAAATCCCTATAAAAATGTTTCATTAACCAAATCTTGTATCTTGAATATGCATGGAAGCTATACTTACAAAAACATTCCCTGAAGAGATGAATCTATTCTGAGGTTCATCTGAAAAGTTCACCGGCTGCCTTTAAGAATTCTCTCTTCTATTCTATTACCATTTTCCCCCTAAGTTTCTCGTATCTACATTAAATTGTGATAAACTAAGAAGTGCAAGTTCAATACTTAATGCCATGAAATAGAATTTCCATTATTAATCTCACACTGGGCAAGAGACTGCTGAGCAATCAAATATTTTTTCTATTTCTGGAAACAATCATAGAAATTTAAAGAACTGTTGCCAGGCAAAATTGTATATTCTCTGCTCTGTTAAGACTGCCAATTAGGGAGGATCCAAGATGGCCGAATAGGAACAGCTCCGGAATGCAGTTCGCAGCAAGAATAATGCAGAGGCTGAGTGCCCACTGCATTTCCACACAAATTTTCACTGCCCACAGACCAAGAGATTCCCAGGCCGAAAAACGCCATGAGTTTTCAGCACAGCAGTTTCAGCCGGTGCCGGATTGGTACACAGAAACTCACACAAATCTGGGCGGCCATTTCAACTGGTGCCTAGAACACCTGGGAGACAGAGCAGCCCTCTAAACTGAAAGGGAGGAGGCTGAGACGAGGAGCCAGGGGATCTGGCTCGGCAGGTGCCACCCCCACAAAACAAGCAATCTGAAACGCTCTGGACTGAGAGTTTCACAGCAAGTGCAGCTGGACCCAGGACCATCCACCTCAGTGGGGGGAAGGGCGACCACCACTACCGAGGCAGTCCACCACTACCCAGACAGTTCACACAGCAGCTGGGCAGAGCCTGCGGCAGCTCAGCAACACCTCTGCTGGCAGACTGTGATTAGAGTACTTCGCGAGGGGCAGGGCAACTATGAAAAAAGGCAGCAGCATGACAGCAACTTGTAAATAAGGCTTCAACTTCCTAAGACAGAGCACCTAGGAAAAGAGGCAGTTATGAGTACTGCTGCAGCAGACTAAAAGTACCTGCCCAGCAGCTCTACATGGAACAACAGAGCTCCCAGCACAGCACCTGAGCTCCTGTAAGAGACAGACTGTCTCCTCAAACAGCTCCCTGACCCCCGTATACCCAAAGAGACACCTCATAAAGGAGAGCTCAGGCTGACATCTGGCAGGTACCCTTCTGGGATGAAGATGACAGAAGAAGAAACCGGCAGCAACCCTTACTGTTCTGCAGCCCCCGTGGGTGATCCCCAGGCAAGCAGGGTCTGGAGTGGACCTCCAGCAGTTCTGCAGCAGAGGGGCCTGACTGTTAGA
The DNA here is from genome assembly GCA_963573385.1 of Cacajao melanocephalus. NCBI lineage: Eukaryota > Metazoa > Chordata > Mammalia > Primates > Pitheciidae > Cacajao > Cacajao melanocephalus. The sequence goes on from CAUYLG010039102.1 coordinate 41,192, forward strand.
AGGAAAACTAAGAAACAGAAAGAAATAACTTCATCATCAGCAAAAAAGAATGTCCATTCAGAGACCCAATCTCAAAGTCACCAACTACAAAGAACACAGGTAGATAAAGCCACTAAGATGGGAAGAAACCAGCGCAAAAAGGATGAAAACACCAAAAACCGGAATGCTTCTCTTCCTCCAAAGGAT
>CAUYLG010039103.1:0-79800 GCA_963573385.1 Cacajao melanocephalus
CATACTGAATGGGCAAAAACTGGAAGCATTCCCTTTGAAATCTGCCACTAGACAAGGATGCCCTCTCTCACCACTCCTATTCAATATAGTATTGGAAGTTCTAGCCAGAGCAATCAGGCAAGAAAAAGAAATAAAGGGTACTCAAATAGGAAAAGAAGAAGTCAAATTGTCTCTATTTGCAGACAACATGATTGCATATTTAGAAGACCCCATCATCTCAGCCCAAAATCTCCTGAAACTGATAAGCAACTTCAGCAAAGTCTCAGGATACAAAATCAATGTGCAAAAATCACAAGCATTCCTATAAACCAATAACACACTAAAAAGAGAGCCAAATCAAGAACGAACTGCCATTCACAACTGCTACAAAGAGAATAAAATACCTAGGAATACAACTAACAAGGAACGTAAAGGACCTCTTCAAGGAGAACTACAAACCACTGCTCAACAAAATAAGAGAGGACACAAACACATGGAGAAACATTCCATGCCCATGGTTAGGAAGAATCAGTTATTGTGAAAATGGCCATACTGCCCAAAGTAATTAACAGATTCAACGCCATCCCCATCAAGCTACCAATGATCTTCTTCACAGAACTGGAAAAAACTACCTTAAACTTCACATGGAACCAAAAGAGAGCCCACATAGCCAAGTCAATTCTAAGCAAAAAGAACAAAACTGGAGGCATCACACTACCAGACTTCAAACTGTACTACAAGGCAACAGTAATCAAAGCAGCATGGTACTGGTACCAAAAGAGAGATATAGACCAATGGAATAGAACAGAGGCTTCGGAGGCAAGACCACACATCTACAACCATCTGATCTTTGACAAACCTGACAAAAACAAGAATGGGGAAAACAGTCCCTGTTTAATAAATGGTGCTGCAAAAACTGGCCAGCCATGTGCAGAAAGCAGAAACTGGACCCCTTCCTGACACCTTACACTAAAATTAACTCCAGATGGATTAAAGACTTAAACATAAGACCTAACACCATAAAAACCCTAGAAGAAAATCTACCCAAAACCATCCAGGACATAGGCATAGGCAAGGACTTCATGAACAAAACACCAAAAGCATTGGCAACAAAAGTCAAAATAGACAAATGGGACCTAATCAAACTCCACAGCTTCTGCACAGCAAAAGAAACAGTCATTAGAGTGAATCGGCAACCAACAGAATGGGAAAAAATTTTTGCAATCTACCCATCTGACAAAGGTCTAACATCCAGAATCTACAAAGAACTAAAACAGATTTACAAGAAAAAAACAAATAAGCCCATTCAAAAGTGAGCAAAGGATATGAACAGACACTTTACAAAAGAAGACATACATGAGGCCAACAAACATATGAAAAAATGCTCATCATCACCATCACTGGTCATTAGAGAAATGCAAATCAAAACTACATTGAGATACCATCTCACGCCAGTTAGAATGGCGATCATTAAAAAATCGAGACAACAGATGCTGGAGAGGATGTGGAGAAATAGGAACACTTTTACACTGTTGGTGAGAGTGTAAATTAGTTCAACCATTGTGGAAGACAGTGTGGCGATTCCTCAAGGACCTAGCAATCCCATTACTGGGTATATATCCAAAGGATTATAAATCGTTCTGTTCTAAGGACACATGCATACGAATGTTCATTGCAGCACTGTTTACAATAGCAAAGACCTGGAACCAACCCAAATGCCCATCGATGATGGACTGGACAGGGAAAATGTGGCACATATACACCATGGAATACTATGCAGCCATAAAAAATGATGAGTTCATGTCCTTTGTAGGGACATGGATGAACCTGGAAACCATCATTCTCAGCAAACTGACACAAGAACAGAAAATCAAACACCACATGTTCTCACTCATAGGTGGGTGTTGAACAAGGAGAACACATGGACACAGGGAGGGGAGCATCACACACACTGGGGTCTGTTGGAGGGGAGTAGGGGAAGGACAATGGGGAGTAGGGAGTTGCAGAGGGATAACATGGGGAGAAATGCCAGATATAGTTGATGGGGAGGAAGGCAGCAAATCACATTGCCATGTATGTACCTATGCAACAATCCCGCATGTTCTTCACATGTACTGCAAAACCCAAAACCCAATAAAATATATATATCAATAAAAAAAGAATGTCAGTTTTTGTTACGGTGTCATCTGAAAAACAATACCTTTGTTTCTACTTACGGCAACAAGCAAAAGGAATAGTAAAGTACATTTAATTGCCTAACCATGGTCACAGATAATTTTGTGGTAAGAATAGATTAAAAATCATGTTAAATGTTGATTTAAATTGGAAAACATTAGATATAAAATAAAAGATTTCACATTTTAAATATCTTGCATTGGTGATCAAAGCAGAGAAGATCATATGCATAAAGTTTTAATCTGGAATTATTGACTACCATAACTAAATTCTGAGGTAATAAAAAGTCCTTTCCACTGAAATTAAAAAGTATTCACCAAAATAAAATACATTATTGTTAAGGGATACTATTGCATTCTTTCACACACAAGCAAGTTTTTGAATTTGGGTACAATTTTTTTTAAAGTTATCATAATTAATGTATTCAGAAGAAAGTTAACTAAAAGAATTTAAAAAGGAGAAAGTTTTTATTGGCTCAAAAATTTAAGAAACCCAATAAAATAATGTGACCCTATTACAGCACTTTTAGTTGAAACTCCTGGAACATGAGAATAAATAGGAATTACAGAAATTAGAAATTAACTCAATTTAGTCATGTTGTTTATGTTCACAGATGCAAGCAACAGTAAATGTTGACAGTTCAGGGTTTTTTATTCTTTATTTGCATTATTTTGTACTTCTTTCTTTAATTTCTGCCTGAAACTCTCCTTTCTACCTTCCTATTTTGAAATCCCAAAGGAGAGAAAAAATAGTGTCTTAAAGATAAAACAATTTCAATATTCTATATTCTCCTTTATGAAACAAATAATTTGCATTAAAAACACTCAGGTGTTTTCTAAAATACAGCAAAGCAATACACAGAAATGTTGAAATTCCTTGACAAATAGAAATGCTTCAAAGAATAGGACTTAATAAATACTAAATTGATAAAATCTGTTAATAACACCGATAATAACCAACTTGACGTATTCTACCTATATATGTAGAATGTTAATTACATAACAGAACCATGCTGGTGCAGTGAGACCTTTACAAGAAAATTACGATTTCTCTCAAGCAATCATTTTTAATAATAGACTCCTTGTCTCTCATTTTTTTTACATGTTCTTAAGTACTTCTTCTATTGTTTTCCTGCTGGGGACTCCATTATGCTGCCAGCTTTATATATTTCTTTGTGTTGTTAAGGCAGACGCAATGCTTTATGCTTATATATGGAAATGACTCTGAATGTAGATCAAGAGGCTGTCTTAGTTCTGTCTTAGAAGACTCCAAAAACTAAGACAGACAAGACATTTTGTGCCTTCAACCATCTGCACAGGGGATGTGCTCTACTATTCTTTAAATACGACTGTTAAGGTATATTTTCTCCTTTTACATTACTTAATTTCTCTTCATAACAAGAACCATTTGTTTCGATTTTCTGTGACAAATAGTAAAATTACTTTTTAGATTTCAGGTTTGTTTTTTTTTTTTTATCAGAATACAACAAAATGGAATGACTAATGTCTACTGATTATTCTCCTGCTAGTGTTCAGCTTGTCTGAAGGCTCTGGATACAAATATTCTGTGGAAGATGGACAAAATTGTAAGTAGTGCCAAAATATCCCTAGAAAATTTCCAGTGTTTCTATCTATGGAGAGTAGAGAGTTACAGGACTGCCAGGTTCATGTGCCCACTGCATAGCAACAGGCCAATACACTGAGAGCAAGGTTGCAGCAGAGAAAGATGAATAATCACAAGATGCCCAGTGAGGAAATGGGAGGAATTCTCAAGTCTCAAATCCATTTCACTCAGGAGTTTTTCAGAAGGGTTTTAAAGGAGTTTTGTGAAGGGTGAGGGGCTGGAAAATGTGGGCTACCTGACCAATTTATGAAATTGTCAGGATGTGGTAACTACATCTTTCTATGAGTTAGCTTTTTACTGGGCCCATTAGACAACCTGGTATCTTTGAATATGCAGAACCTACAGAATAAGCTCAAACAGAGGGTTTATTGTCATACAGTGTCTTCGATTTTATCTGCAGGACCAAAAAGAGAACAAAGAGTCTTGTGACAAGGGCCACGTGATCCTGGGATAGTAAATAGCAACGAGCAACCAAACGGCAAGCTGGCTTGATGATTGCTGCTGTAAGCCTAGCGGATTTTTATTTTTTCTTTAATTGATTTTATAACATTTTCCTGGAGGTGATTTCAAGGACAGTGTTAAACATTCATCAGATCTAAGTTGGCTTTTTGAAAGTTGGTTTGGAACAGTAAAGGCATTGAAAAGCTTCCAGCATTGTATAATTATAAAACTTTTGAAACAATGTTTAAAACATAACAAAAGGAAACTTTCAATGCTTTTTTTTTTTGGGGGGGATGGAATTTTGCTCTTGTTGCCTAGGCTGGAGTGCAATGGTGCAATCTCTGCTCACTGTAACCTCTCAGGTTCAAGCAATTCTCCTGCCTCAGCCTCCCAAGTAGCTAGGATTACAAGCATGCACCACCAAGCTTGGCTAATTCTGTATTTTTAGTAGAGGCGGGGTTTTTCCATGTTGGGCAGGCTGGTCTTGAACTCCCGACCTCAGGTGATCTGCCTGCCTCTGCCTCTCAAATTCTGGGATTATAGGTGTGAGCCACCACGCCCAGCCTCAATGCTTTCTTCTTATGTTGGAACCTGTTTTAGTGAGCTCAGCCTACTGTAACAAACACCATAAACTCACTGGTTTAACCAACAGACATTTCTCACTGTTCTGGAAGCTGTGCATCCAATATCAGAGTTCCAGTATAGTAAGGTTCAGGTGAAGTCTCTCCTTCTGGCTGGTAGGTGGCCACCTTCTTTCTGTGTCTTCACATGGTGGAGAGAGAGAAAGCATCTTTTGCACATCTCTTCTTGTAAGGCACTAATGCCAGTCACAAGGGCTCCACCCTCATGACCTAATTACCTCCCAAAGGCTCCACCTTCAAATACTATCACATTAGAAATCAAGTCCTCAATATATCAATTCAGGAGGACACAGATATTCAGTTCACAGCATCGTATTTCCTTTATTCATACGTTTTTTATTAGTACGGTTTCAAGAGAAACAAGAAATGAACATATCTCCGCTATGCCATTTTAAATGTATCATTTAATCAGTCAATGTTATGTCTACAAGAGGAAGACTAACTGAGGTATACGGCCTCTGTACCCTGGGAGTAGGAAAATGTATAAGCCAAAATGGAAATACCTGCACCGCAAACCAGATAATACAAAGCAATTTGATGACCATAATTTTAACCTAGGTATGAATCTTGCACATTTCTCTGGCTTATATTACAGAGAAACCTCAGAGTTTAGCCTCTGGTTGCTAAAGTATTCCTGGCTTCTGAAGGGAGAATCGGCTTCCTTCCCTTCTAAATGTCTCTCAATGTATTTAAATTACAAATTATTCCACACTGCGGCATCATCCATTTCTCCTCATCTGTTTCCATCTTCCAAAATTGTGTTGATGTCTTCTCTTCAACGCTGCCTCAGCTGGAGCTTTGAAGATAAGGTAGAAATAAAGACAAGCTTAACTAGAGGTCTGTATTTTTAAACAATGAGTAAACTCAATAAAGAATATTGGATGGATTGAGATGAGCAAATTTTGATATTTATACCAAACTATGTCCCTCTCACTGAGTTTTCAAAATTCTTTCACAAATTTAAAATACTTAAGAAAAAGCATGAATTCCACTAAAGATATAAACCAGGTCTGCAATATACACAGCCTGTTTCTTCAAGCCCAGAAACTTGAAAATTTTTTTTGCTATAAACAAAACATATATGTACTTAGTTTACACATAAAACTAAGTTTGTATGTGTGCGTGTGTGCGTGTGTGTGTGTGTGTATACACACACAGAGTGAGAGAGACAGAGAGAGAGACAACATATAAATATTTAGTATGCTATAATTCCTTAGGTAATATTATTTAGACAATATTACTTAACATAACTGTTATTACTTAAAAAGTAATACTCCTTAGTATGATATCTGTATAGTTTTATTTTTACTCTTTTCTCCAAGTAATTACTTTCAAAATATAGTGCCGGTTTAACATAATTTTATGCCATTTTTTCTTGGAATGGCTACTATAACAAAAGTAATGGTCAACGGATTATACTAAAATAAAGAGGCATAACAGAGAACAGTGTATAACTATGTACAGACTGTGTAGAGTACATAACATGTTTGTAATTCCTTAATGAATCTCTATTTTTAGAAGGTTCTCATCTCATCTACAGTTGTTGCGTCCTTCCCTTTTTCTGGACAAAGTAGAAGACTTCAGGTGTTATTTTTGTTTTCCTCATGGTCACAGCATCCCAGCTTTCCAAGAAAAACGTGTCTCTCAGCCAGGCATGGTGGCTCATGCCTGTAATTCCAGCACTTTATGAAGCCAACGTGAGTGTATCACAAAGTCGGAAGATCAAGACCACCCTGGCCAACACGGTGAATCCCAGTCTTTACTACAAATACAAAATAAATTAGCCAGGCATCCTGGCATGCACTTGTAATCCCAGCTACTCAGGAGGCTGAGACAGGAGAATCACTTAAACCCGGGAAGTGGAGGCTGCAGTGAACCGAGATTTCATCACTGCACTCCAGCCTGGGCAACAGAGTGAGACTTCATCTAAAAAAAAAAAAAAAAAAGGAAAAACGTCTCTTTTCTGCATTGATGGCTGTTTTCCCATATGTTCCTGTTTGAACTGCTCTGCCTTCCCTTTCCAGGAATTTGATGTCTCCTCAGTAATGGCCCTCACTCCTGTACATTTACTTTTTTCCTCATCCTCTGACTGCTAACTGTCAGATGGGTACTACGTTATTTCAGTTTAACACCTCCCAGATGATCAAAGTTAATCTGACAAAAAGAAAGACTTGAATACTTAAACAAAATATTTAAAAATTAATCAACTATTAAAAAGCCACCATATAAATTTGGATTTTTAAATTTTGATGTTTGAATGTTGGAATAATTTTTAAATATTTTAATAATAAATTATAAATTTTCCACCGATAAAAAAATATACATTAAGAGGTCTTTTTATATTGATTTAGTGAATGGCAAAGTGACATTATGTTGGAAAAGTAAAAAATGTTTATCATATTCCAATAAAAAGCTAAGTTTTATTAACAATAGTCTTCCTACCCCTCAAAATAATTCTGCAAGTATTTGTGTTCTTGAAATATGCCAAGTATATATGTTAGGTCTTAGATTATAGCAGTAAATAAACAAATATGCTTGCTCTCATGAAGACCTTGTTCTGGTGTCAAATAATGTTAATTTGAAATAACATAAGTAGTAGACATTTTATCATTTTTTCATTGTGTCAATTTTTGCATGTAACCATGAAAAGTTATATTCTGAAGATCCTAATCACTAGCAATTTTTAAGTGTATGTGAGTTAAGATTGGGCAGAGCATATTTGATTTAGATTTCACATTTAAAGAGAGTCTGAAATAAGCAGCCTTTTTATAAAAATATATTGATCACGTAGCAAAAAGAGAAGCGTTGCATCAATTCATTTGCTAAAAATGTTTTTGACAAAGTAAAATTGGAGAAAAATTCTTTCATTGTGAAGAGCTTATTATTGATTTCCTTTGTCAGCCTTCTGAGTAGATTTTTCTCCAGCCTCCACAAAGCAATTATTGATATCAAAGGGATTTCTTTTGATGCCAAAAGTCAGCTATCAAACATATGGCTTTGCCATGTAAATGTGTAATTAACTTTTTTCCCTAAAGAATCAAGCAAAGATGAGCAGTAGCTACTGTATATTTTTAAGCTTTTATAAATTCTAGAATATTTTAAGAAAATATATCTGACAAATTATGCATTTCTATTAGTAGGTCTCTTCATGTTCCAGTTATTTGGATTATGAAGAGAAACACTTTATTGTAAATGCTTCCATTATACTGTAATGGAAATATATTATAATAAAATGGATAAGTCCATATGCCATGAATTGGCAACGTCTGTTCCATTTCCATTCTATGGGATATGAAGGAACAGTAAATGCAGCACCTTGATAAATAGTAAGATGCTAAGGAATAGCAGGGTAACTCTACAGAAATCAAATTCTTTATAGTAATATAATTAAACCTGATGGCAGAATGACAATATATTAAATCCACATATTATCATATTATAATTATCTGAAAGTTAAAACTTCAATCAGTCTAATAGTAGTGTGTATGTGTATAAATTAAAACAACATCAATTTATTTGAGTTATTTTACTGAATTAGCCAGGAGTCCCAAAATATTATCAATACAGTCTTTGTGAGGGCATATGTTTAAAACGTAACATCAGTCAATTAAAAAGAAAAGCTAAACTAGACTATACATAGGGTCTTTATCATGTAATGCAATAGGTGAAATTGAATACCTAATAAAATACAATGCTACAGGAAATATAGAAAATTACATATTATGCTTTTTTATGAAGTAGCTCTTTCCCGTTTCAATGCAGTTTTCATTTACATAATAGTACCTATAAAGTTGTGTTAGTGATCCGCAAATTTGATGACAGAAGCCAGGAATCAAATTCAAACTTTACCATTGACTAGTTGGATAACTTTGAGGAGGTAGCTTAACATTTTAGGCCAAAACTTAATCATCCACACTAGATATGATTGCAGATTTATTGTGCTAAATGCCTGTAAACACAACTAGTACTCCACGAATAGTCAATAAATACTAGCTGTAATAGCTTCAGCTGTAGCAGACATGGGTTGAGTAAGAATTAACGGGATAATATCGTTTGCTAGATTTTATAAAAGCAAATTATAAAGACCTTTAGTATCAGTTGTAGGAGTTTTGATTTTTTGTAAGACAATTAGTTATCATAGAATATTTGAGATTAGGCAAATTTAACCTGATATTAGGAAATAAAATTCAATGAATTCATAGGAAAACTTTGGATCAAAATAATTGAAAGGGCCTGATAACTAGAAATAAAGAATTACCCGAGTGTCAAAATAAGTCAGCGGCAATAAGGACCTGCTTCAGGAAGAAAAGAGAATGAAAGGCAGGGCTGGGGTTTGTCTGCACCAGAATGCCCAGGATTTGAGGACTGGAAGTAAATGAAAGAGCCAAATATGAGGACCTCAAGGTTCAGTAATTAGAAAAACAGTAACATATTCACAGAATCCAGAAAATGTGAAAAAAAAAAAAAACAAGAAAAGAAAAATGAAAGAAAGCTTGTGCTAAACGGAAAACGTTGAAGTTAAAATGTCGATGTCCTCTCAGTTCCTTGGTCACATACCATCTAATAACTGTTCAAATGTATATTAAACACCTAAAAATGAAAAATTAAAAACAGAAAACAAGATTTAAAAAGCAAGTTAAAAATTCACTTTATGAAGTTAAATCCTTTAAAAGGTGACGGTGGAGAAGGATGGAGAAAATGTCATTGTATTGGGATACTTACAATGTGATGATTCAGACCCTTAGCGTGGTTTCAGTTGTATGATAATAATGAAACAATATTAAACAGAGAGGATGTGATGAAAACAAAAACTTACTGTTTATATTTTAGGGAACCATTTTTTATAATCACAGTAATTTTTAAAAATCATAAGAAAAAAGGTAGCAGAGAGACCACTTACAGTGAGAAGAAGAAAGACAAACATAGATAAAATGGGAAGAAATAAAACGATATGGATGGGCACTGACTCAGGGGAGGCACTGGTACTTCAAAAGGCTTAAATATTTTTAAATCCAGAAAATTTATTTATGCTATGATTACTTCTAAGTAAAATTTGAGTTTATCTATTAAAAAGAAAATTCAGGCAATATAGGTTTAGTAAACATAAGTGTGTGCTAAAACAAATGGAAGAGATGGATATGTTACAAGAATATTGAACAAGAAAACCTAGAATCAACTTAGCACAAAGCTTTGTTCAACATTTCTGCAAGATAAAGTAAGAGGAAAATGTATTACATCACAAAATGCTCATTTTCTAATGAGGGCGCATTCTAGTTTGGCAAGGGGAAATATTGGTTCATTTCTTGCGTTAATATCTCAGAGTAACTCATTTAGTTGTTCCATAAGTGGTTCTTTGAACAATATAATTTTAATAAAATTTAACATCATAATAAATAAAAATTCTATTAGGGTACTCTTACAAGGAATAAAATGTTCTCTTCCACGTATAATATGTCTACTGAATCTGTACTGAGAGCCAAGTAGTTCAAGATATAACCTATCAATTGGTGGCTTAATTACTGAAACAGTGATTTCAATATTTTATTTCATTTGTGTGAAGCCTTGTGTATTAGACAGGGTTCTCTAAAGGGACAGAATTAATAGGATAGATGTATATATAAAGGGGAATTTATTAAGGAGTATTAACTCACATCATCACAAGATAAGGTCATCTGCAAGCTGAGGAAAAAGGAAGCCAGTCCAAGTCCCAAAGCTGAAGAACTTGGAGCTGACGTTCAAGGGCGGGAAGCAGCCAGCACAAGAGGAAGATGTGGGCTGGGAGGCTAAGCCAGTCTAGTCCTTTCATGTTCTTCTACCTGTTTTTATTCTGGCTGAGCTAGCAGCCGGTTAGATGGTGCCCATCCAGATTGAGGATAAGTCTGTCTTTCGTAGTCCACTGACTCAAATGTTAATTTCCTCTGGCAACACACTCACAGACACACCCAGGAACAATACTTTGCATTCTTCAACCCAATCAAGTTGACACTCAGTATTAACCACCACATCTTGTTTCTGACAAAAGGTATAAGAAAGACGTCTTAGAAAATTAGAGGAAAAGGACAAGAGAGCAGAAGCTTACTTAGCTGAGTCCCATAGCATAGTGTCTATGCTCCAAAGAGAAATTGATTGCAGTAGAGTTTCAGCTGTTTTCATAAACTTCAGAGTAAAATATGAGTATAAAAAGCATGCAGACTACATATTGAATTGACATAGTATGACATGGAATAAAAAAATAGGCATTCTCTGCTCACTTATTCATGAACAATTCCGCATCCATTCCAATGTACTAGTAGAAATACTTATCGGAGCAGCTGCAAATAAGTTATTATGTTATAGCAGATGTTATGATGTAGCCAATGCCTGGAAGACATAGCGAAATCTGGAGGTTGTCCAGCAGAGGAGTGATAGCATTGGAATAGGACTTGCTTTTGAGAAAATGAGTGGTACATCCTCAAAGTGCAAGAATAGGAGGAGTAGAGATTTTATACAAGAAGCACATACCAGAGAATTTTGATTTGGTCAGCATGGCAAAAACATTAATGGACGTCACTACCAAAATGTTGAATGCAAGAAGCCATAATTAAAGAGTACATACTGCAGATTTCATTTATATAAAGTTTAAAGGTAATAAAAATTAATTTATATTGTTAGAATTGAGAAGAGTATTTACCCCTAAACCAGAGGCCACCGATTGCAAGAACATATAAAATATTTCAGGAGTGATAGATCATTTTCTGTTTCTTGATCTAGCAGTAAGATCAAGACAAACACTTATTATTTGGGCCATTTTAGAAATGTAGGTCATATATTAATGTAGTTATTATAATTATGTGAAGGCTTTATAAAGACAAGTTAATAAAAACTCACATGCACTAATATCAAATGACCTTAGAACTATCTAACAATTCAATCATATTTCCCATTTATTCTTCAACTGTTCTTAGGGCTATTTCATACTTCTTAAATTTCTAGCACCTTCTCTTCTCCCTATTCTCCCTTTAGGTCAATGGTCTTGCTTTCTATTTTATTGAGAGAAAATAAAAGAAGCTCACTGGAGTTTATTTCCATATGGATCTGCTACCATGTCCACTAATATAACGGCATTTGTACCTATACCCTGAATTCATTCATTCATTCATTCATTTGTGCATTTATTCATTCAATTGAAAAAATATGCATTGGAACCTGGTATGTATCAGGAATTGTTTTGGATATAGAGTAATATAGCAGAGTCTAAAACATATGAAAATCTGAAATTGTGGAGATTATATTCCAGCAGTAGGATACAGAAAAAATAAAGCAAAATTTAAATAAGTTTGATTTTTCTCTTTTTGAGATCTATTGTACTGTGTGATAAATGTAGTTTATAACTGAGTACAGTACATTTAACTATCACTAATAGAGTAAACTCAAAAGTTCCATCACAAAAATGTCAAATATTTATGGTGATGGGTTTATTAGTTTGATTTAATTTTTTCACATTGTATTAAAAAATCATAACATTACTTTGTCCCCCATGAATATATACAACTGTAATTTGTCAATCTAAATAAATAATTTATATGAATGCTATTGAAAAATAAAAGAAGCAATTCATTTACCTAGAGAGAAGGTATAATTCTAAATAGTCATGGAATGCTTCATTTTGTTAACATGAAATAAAAATATAGAGAGATGAATCTTTAGGCAAAGAGTTTATTTGAAACTATGTTAGAACTGCAAATCAGGACACACAAGCCAGGTTAGCCCCTCGGTGTGTCCGAAGACAAAGAAAAGGGCTGAAGTTTTAGTGGGGAAAACGAAGACTGTTACTTTAGTTGTTTTGAAAGTTCACTGGTGCTGGGCAAGTTCTTTCCAGATGAGCCTGCTTTGTATGTTCTACGAGGACAGTGAATGTCATTGGAATAGAGTAACAGGGTACTAAGTGATGGGGTAAGCAAAGTAATAGAATACCAAATTATGAATGCCCAACCTTCTTGTTCCTTATTCGCACTTCCATGAACAATCAATTACAACATTTTAACACTAAGTAGTATTCCTTCTTATGTCCTCAAGAGCCCTGCACTCACATATCTTCCTTCTGTCCTGCATTATTATATTTGCTAATCCGTAGGTCATTCCCACTACCATTTATTTTGCTTATTTTATTGCCCAAAGTGGTTTTGTGACATTGTGTAGGTTGTCTCTTTACTCTGTTAATTGTTTCCTTTGCTGTGCAGAAGGTTTTTAGCTTGACGTAATTTCATTTGTCTAATTTTGCTTTTATTTTCTGCACTTATAGCATCAAATCCAAAAAATAATTGGCCGGTTCAGTGTCATGGAGCATTTTCTCTATGTCTTCTACTAGCGGTTTTATAGATTAGGGTCATATGTTTAAGTTCTTCAAACATTTTTTTGTTGGTTTTTGGGCATGATGTAAGATAACAGTTTATTTTTATTCTTCTGTATGTGGATATCCAGTTTTCCCAACACCATTTATTGAAGAGTTTCCAGATCTGAGATGCAATAAGGATAATTAAGCATGATATTATTCGATCTAGACAAAATTTAAAATGTAAGACAATACTACCATTAGCTTGAGGTATACAAAACGTGAGAGAAGTGTTTGTACTGTATTAAAATATCAGGAATATGATGATCAGTCTTCAAGTATCCTGTCTTATTATGGAACATAATGAAAGTAGTTCCCTGGATATTGATAAATTAATTATGCATAAGGCTAAGGCTAATTACTAAAAAGATAGAAGTAATGTGTACAACTGTGAAGTGTTCATGGCAAAAAATAAGAGATAAAATAAAACCAAAAGAATACAAGTATGGAAAGGGGAAAAAACCTAGCAGAGTTGAGACAAACAAAAAATTTTGAAATAGAGGTGGTAAATACACAGAGCTCCAAAATTATTATGCATTTTACACAATATGAGTAATATTGAGCTCAATGCTCCAGAGTGTTAACATGTGGTGACACTGAGACTAGTTTTACATGCACTGCTATGCAGTTTTTAAGAGACATATATAAAACGTGATGATAGTTTTAAATTACAGAAAAATATATCCTGGGCAAGTATTGCCCAAAAATAAGCTAACGTAATTTACTAGCTTAGAACATTAAAATACAACTTTTTCCAAACACACATAATATATTTGTGGACATTGACTATATACCAATTCATAGATTCAATCACAGGTATTACTATTATTACTGCAATCATATAAACCACATTCTCTGACAAAAACACAATAATGTGCAAAATTTTTTAAATAGAAAACATCATATGTTTTAAAATGAAAAGACAATGTCATAGTTTTCATTGAACAAGAAAGAAGTCAGAATGGAGACTGGAGACATACAAAATATTCATGAATTGGACACCTCATGTCATCAGCATGTCAGTTCTCTTTTGATGATTCTTTAGAAACATTTACATTTCCTGTGAAACAGAACAAGGAGAAACAAAAAAGGAGAAGAAAGAAGGGGATAAAGGAGAAAAGTGAGAAGGTGAAATAGCAGAAGAATGAAAAGAAAATGAAGAAGGAGAAGGTAGAATTGAAGAAGGAGGAACAGATGGAGATGAAGGGTGAGGAAGAAGAGAGTAGAAAGAGTAGAGGAGAGGAATGATGAAGAGGAAGGAGGGAAGAAGGTAGGGAAGAAAGGAAAGTTGGAAGGAATGAAGAAAGGGAGAATAGGGATAAAAGGGAGAGAAAAGGGGAAAAAAGAGAAAGAAGAAAAGGAAAAAAAATAGCAGAAATATCCTACAGACAGATAATGTTTCTATTCCCCCAAAATTTCCATGTTACAACCAAATCCCCAAGGTGATAATATTTGGTGGTAAGGTTTTGGGGGTCATGAGGATATCCCTAATGAATGAAATCAGTGCTCTTTTAAAAGAGACCTCAGAGAGCTGATTTGCCACTTCTGCCAAGTGAGGACACATTGAGAAAACTATAAACCAGGAAGTGGGCCCTCATCAGATACTCAATCTGCTTACACCTTGATCTTGGACTTTCAGGCCTACAGAACCGTAAGAAATAAACTTCTCTTGTTTATAAGCCACAAGTCTGTGGTATTTTGGTTGCTGCCAAAATGGATGTAGACAAAATAGTAGTAGTAAGCCTGTCTTATTACATATGAAAATAATATAGAGCTAATTAACTTAATAAAGTAGGTATGGGCATACATTTGTAAAAATTAGCCAATACAGAATAGTAATTTTAAATATACATGTACGGAAACTTGATTTTGATATACTTAGTATTGGGTAAAATATTCTTTTTTTTTTTTTTTAACATTGGGCAAAGTATTTCCTTTTTGGCAAATGTGTCTGAAAAAACAGGCAATTCCATTAGAAAAAAAATTAAAAGTGGATTCTGAATCCAAACCATGTAAAAATTAAATTCCTGTGAATTTAAATTGAGAAACAATTATAAAACTTGAATAATAAAACATAAGAGAATGTCCTTATAACCGCAGAATAAAAGAATATTCATCAATGAGATTAAAAATGTTCAAACGTTAGATATCTGCTTGATTAGATTAAGAGATACATAGGTGCTTAAAAAAAAAATGTTCAAATCATGCTCTCCTAAACTCTACACAAACTCAAGAAATCCTATTGGCAGTTTCTTCAAAATATGGCTAAAATCTAAATACATCTCACCACTCTGTTATTACCCCTAGCTCAAAGCTACCATCATCTCTCCCTTGACTATAGTAACACTGTATTTCAAGGAAAAATTTTCCTCTTGTTACAGATTTAAAGACGCATATCTTTCTGAGACATCTTTGTCAATGTGAACAAGGAGAAATACTGGCTGCTTTGGTGGAAGGAACCTGGGTGCTTGGCAGTTGGTTGACTGTATAATCACACAAGTCCTCATTTTACTAACTCGAAAAATTACATAGCAGAGATATAAATATAGTATGCTATCCTATTTAATCCACAGTATTTTGGGATTGTTACAGCAACCTAACTTGCATTCTAGCTAATTCAAGGGGGCTGCTAGATGCACATCTTAAGGAAAATGATTTCTTGGTACTTAATTATTAATAATTCTTAGAAAAAAGTAATAAATTTAGAACCACTTAGTTACGTAATTTACTTTTTAAACTGCAAATTTCATGTAATCTAAATACAAATTAAGTATTTCCAAAGAAAACTGAGCTATAAATATAAATCATGCATGTTGATATTAAAAGAATTTCTATAGAAAAACAGAAGGTAAAATATTTTTAAAATAATTTTACAATGTTTTTCTCTTTAAAAATTATAATGTTTGGGACTTATAGGATTAACTACATTATTAAAATCAGATTCATTGATTTCTTTTTGTTTTTTATATGTCACAATTTAAAATTAGAATATATTGGGGATTATATTTCTATTAAATAATGTTGATGGAGAAATGTGATGCTATTGGTGCCTTTTATTAATTAGAAACAACATGACTTCAGTTGTCTCTTTTTTAAGAATTACATTACTATTAATAATTATTGCCTATGTTCATTGTATCATTACGTACTATAAAACAATGTTATTCTAATTCTAAAATGCTTTATGTTTCCACTAAAACAGTTATATAAAGCGTTATTTGTACATTTGGCATTTATATTACTATTTCATATCTACTTTTATGTTTCAGATAGACAGTTTTGAGAAAATTATACATTTTTGGAATGTTAGACACAATGCCTAATAAAATAATACAAACAAAAATATGCAATCAGTATAATTTAAGCACAAAACTCAAAATACATTTATTTAAATAAGCTACCCATTGGTGACTGAATTGAGCTAATGAATACTGGCTTTTAAAAATGAGCAAATTTTAAAAATGCATCATGTAAGAAGTTGATATGATTATTTAAAAATCACCAGCTTTTAAATCTCTGAAAAAATATCTTCAAAGAATTTATCACTTTTTTCCTCAGAATACTCTCGAACTATTTGAAGCCATTTGTTACACATTTACAAACATTTTGCTTCTGAGAACTCCTTGGAAAACATTACACTTTGAATATAGTTTTACAGTGTCAGGCCTAAAAGTGATGGAAATTTTAAAAAAATACTTAAAGGAATATTAAAGTATCCTGATCTAGAACTACTTATACTTTTTTCTTTGTTTAACTGAAATTACAAACCTCAATAGCAATAAAGGCAATTTCCTCTTCTAATGACACAGCAAATGCTGCTTCCTAGAAGCCTGATGATTTAAAAATAGTATTTTCAGATTTAATTGTCACTATGAGTTCAGTTTCTGAAAGACAGAATATGCTACATTTATGTTATTTTTAACCTCTGGGTACTTCCTTAGAATCAAATACAAAAACCGGGGATTTAAAATCATTTAATCTTAAAAAAGCATTCACTTGGTATGTAAATTAGATAGGGAAGCAGAGATGTGGGAATAGTTTTACTCTCTAAATCAACCCCCTAAGGCCATTAGACTATTTCAGATTTTATTGAACATTCCATCAATTGCCTACTAACCCTAATAATAAGCTACCTAATGATCCTTCAGAATGGAAATTCTTACTGAATTTTTTCCTAGTTTTATTTCTCCCTATTGTACACTTAATAAACTTAAATTAATCTGCTTGATTTTTGTAATGCAATCATATTAGTAACCGTTAAATAAATGAAACCTTGTGAGCAGCAAGGGCTTTTGAGAGTCCTTTTTCACCCATTATATGTAAAAACTCAGCTGAAGATAGTATTACCTCTCTGCATTTGCTTATAGTTTCAACATCAGTTTTAGCATGGAAAATCACACAATCTAAGTTTTTGTTGATCGTAAAAGGCTCAAGATATATTTTCACCATTTATAGATATTTTAATTGCAAGTGCATTTGACAAGCAAATTTCTGACAACAGCATGTTTCTGAATACAAACAAAACATAAGACGTTAGGTAGAAAATCCTAACTTCTCTCTCACTTTCTCTCCCTCTCACTCACAGATATTTATCTACATTTATGTAGATAGGTATAGATATATGCATATATGGAAAGAGAAATAAATATTATACACATATACCAATATTTTTATGGCAATAAAACAATCTACATATCAAATATAAATGAGAGATTCTAACACTTATTTCCTAGTGACTAAAATTATTCTTTTTAGTTTTTTACTATTATACTTTAAAATTATTATTTGATTTTTTTGCTTTTTAACGTTTTTCTTAAATTTTATAATATGCTAAAGTATATTTTTTCTGTATTTAATTTTACTGTCAAGAAGTCCATAATCTTTTCTGCTTATAGAGTCTCTATTCCCCAGCTTTTATAAATTTATAGCTTTTAAACTGTGTCAATTGAGGTAGGGACAATACTGGTTAATTAGCACTTTCTGTTAAATGGGCCAGTAGCTGAATATTGTCATCAGTGACTTTCTGAAAAGGGCGATGCTCAAGTCAGCAACAGACATTTTAGCTTATTGAAAAGGGATTTAGTTTGTAGTACTAGTTTGTGGCATGACGGAAGGTATGAAAAGAGAAGTATATTCGTATTTCTTACCTGTTCTAGTGAAATCTCTCTATAAGTAAAAAACACAGCTTTGTAAGTTTCCAAAAATTTCTCATTTTCTACACATGCGCACGCACACGCACACACACACACACACACACACACAGTCCTAAGCTTTTACTCTTTTGTCTTATCCTTACTCTTTTCTTCTAGCGTTCTCTATATCATGTGTCAGAGTGACTGCAATCACTGGGCACTATGGCATTGAAATGAGGTCCCGATTTTGATATAACTTGCTCAAATTTGCAAAGAAAATATAATCTTTTTACTCTCCATAGATAAACTATACTGACTTTTCTGTTTCTTCTATACTTGAAATTTTAGAGTAATTCCATCTCTTCCCTTTAAAATGATCTCTTCCAAGTTAGTTATATTTAGGCAAATTCTTCCTCTCACAATGCCTCTCCCTTCTTATGCTGCTGTTATAAATAGTCTCTGGGTATATGGGCTAGAAGGACTGGTAAATGATGATTTGGTGATTTCTGATTATTGGCAAGATATGAGTTTTAAGTCCTCTGAATTCTTGCTAGGTTTTCCTGGGCCTCAAGGTTAGAGATGTGCTGTGAATGTGTGTGCATGAGTGTGTGTGTGTGTGTGTGTATTTTTGTTTGCTCTTTGGCTAGTGTTTAGTTGCTTTTTGTGGTTGAATTGGATCAATCATGGTTGGTGCTGTAAACTGTTCTTGAACTTCATCTACATTCTCCTCTTGGCTTCTTCCTACCCCTTCGTATCTGTGGTAGCACCACTATGCCACTTGCCATAGAAGTCCCCACAGCAGGCTTCCTAGATGTCTTAGTCTGTTTTGAGCAGCTACAACTGAGTACCTGAGGCTGGATAATTCATAAACCACATAAATTTGTTTTCTAACAGTTCTGGAGGCTGGGAAGTTCAAGATCAAAATACTGGCATCTGATGAGGGTCTTCTTGTTGCGTCCTCACATGGCAGAAGCCAGAAGAACAAAATAGGATGAACATCATGTCCCTACATGGCAGAAGAACAAAGAGAAAGAACCCACTCCCATAAGCCCTTTTAATAGTGGCACTAAACCTATTTACAACGGAAGTTGCAATTTTTTTAAATTTTTGAAATCAGAACTTGAGCAGTAGGATATAAATAACTCCCACATGCTTAATGTTCCAATAATGGAACACTAGCATAAATCAGTTTTAATTCATTCATAGAGGTGGAACCATCATGACCTAAACCCTTTCATTAGACTCAATCTCCCGGCACTGTTGCACTGATGATTGTTTCCAACTATGAATTTTGAAGTGGACAAAAACATTCAAACCTTAGTACTAGCTGTCCACTTACATCCCTCATAGAGCCTATAGAAGCTCCTGAACCCTTTCTACATGACTTGAGAATGGTGCAGACTTGGTCTTTCTCTTTCTCTCAGCTGTGCTGCCTTTGGCAATGCATGGGCCTCACACAGAATCACCTTTGGCACTGGTTTTCCTTCAGTATCCAAACAGGGAGTGGGACATTCAAACCTCTGCATTGCCTGCCAAGATCTGTGTTCATGGATCTGACGTTTCTTTCGTAAATTTATTTATATCTCTTGTTCCCACTCTCCTCATCTGTCCCTAACTTGTGTGAAGAAAAGATGCAATGGAGTAAAGTCTGCGATCAAGGCATCATTGACTGAAAAAAATGCATTCTTTATAAACTATGAAGCCTTGTTCTTACTTGAGCCCACAAGACTTTACATTAGATGTGGGTCTTATTGAAAAACTAAAAACTATTGATTACAAAGTCATAAATATATCAATTTAATTTTCAAAATTTAAATCCTAGGTACTAACATTTACTGTTTATGTATAATTTCCAGATGAACTTTAAACTAAAATAGAAATTATAAAAAGGTGTCAAAATTTGTAAAGATCATTATTATACAAGAGTATAGAGTAGTTTCACCTTATCTGTGGGAAATTTTTTTCTAAGACCCCCCCAGAGGGTTCCTGATACCATGGTTAATACCAAATCAAACATCTACTGTTTAATTTTAAACTAGGCACAGTAAGAGGTTGATAATAACTCATAATAAAGTAAAACAATTATAAAATATAAGTTATGTTAATGTGGCCTCTTTCTCTCTCTCTCAAAATGCTGTAATATTTAGGAACAACGTTGAAGGCAGGTAACTAAAACCAGAGAGAGCAAAAGCAAAAATAAAGGGGGACTACTATATTTAAATAATTCTGTGCTAATATTTATGCAAATGCAATGTATCTTATTCTTGTTTAAAATGGTATAACATTATGTCCTAATGCTTTACTTCCTCTAAAATTTTATGGTTCAATATATACTTAAGGTAACCCTCAAATCTAATACTGCTGTGATATTCAAGATAATAAAAATAAATTTGTTCTTTATTTCAAAGCATACAATTTTTATAAATAGATTATAAAATGAGATTATAGCCAGTGTGGTTGCTATCTGTTGCTTTAAGTAGGAGGTTTCAAATGTGTACTTCCTAAAATTAATCATTTCATAAATAGATGTTCTTCATTTTCTATGATAAAGCTGGATAATTCTATAAATTTAACTTTGTATTGGCTTTAAAAATGATCTAACCAAAGTGATACTATCTATATCTAGTTATTTTAAATAGTTTGCTGTCATTCATCCAGTGTCGGTCTTTTAAACAGTCTATTGCACAACAGTCTTTGATTAACACTTTACTCATAAGCACAGAAAATTGTGTCAGATAGTTCTTGAACTATTTATTTAATGAACTGAAACCTTATAAATTGCCTGTTTTCACAGATAACGAATGCGGAGTTCGTTTTATGCATATATGCTTCTACCATGAAGAGTCTAGGTACTATCTTTTCTAGTGTGCTCACCCTCTTGATTTTTGCACTATCACATCTATCTCTTTGGAAATAAAAAAATGAAAACAATTTTTCATGCAAAGAATTCTAAAATGATATTAAGGCTCACCATTTTCAATATCAATATAATCTAAGTTATAGTAAGTGGCAAGCAATGCCAGCATTTCCTATTTGGTGCTGTCTCACCTATATAATTTTTAGCTCTACCACTTTAGTATTTTGTTATATGCAGATGTCTTCTAATTCCCTCAGCCTTTATGGCAATCATCTGAATATTATTAATAATTGCTTTGCTATAATTTTAACTGATCCTTAATATGTAGCATTAGCATAAGGGTATGGATCTATATTTTCAATAAATGTATTTTATCATGAAGATATTCATTATATATCATAACATATACATATATAAACAATTTTATTGACGATCTCTTTGATGTCATCTAGGCAGAGATAAGGATAGGATTAAATAAGTCTGGTATTTCAATTTAGAAGTAGTTTACTTTGCCTATCCTACCTCTTCTAATTATGAAATAGTTAGATTGAGCATGGATGGGTTGAAAAACCATTTTAGATTATTAAAAATAAAGAAATCCAAATCATAATGCAAGAAAAACATCCAAGAAGGAGACTGGACTTAAAAGTTGTTCTTGCAGGAGGGTGGATGTCATATTAAAATCGAAAATAATGGTCCCTATTGTTTGGAATAAATTTCACCAGATCCTGCACGTTCTAAGTCATCCTGGTTCTTTCCAAGCGTGAAAGGCAATATTTCTTCATATTTTTCTGTCTGCTATTTATAAATTCATGAAATGTAAAATAATTCCTTTTTATAATATTACAAATGAAATGTGGTTATAATCAAATATATTCAATTATGTTCATGTTTATTATTTACAGTAAATATCAAAATCAAATTTCGTCACGTTGGTCAAAACACTGGCATATTACATTCTCAGAGATTATATCATGATTTTTTAAGGCATGGTTTCCTTTATCATTAATATTATTATTATTCAAATTTTATGAGTACATAGTGAGTGTATATACTTATAAAGCACAAGTGATGCTTTGATACTCTCATGCAATGTGAAATACGCACATCGTGGAGATGGGATGTTCATCCCCTCAAGCATTGACTTTTTGAGTTACAAACAATTCAATTACACACTTTTAAGTTATAAAATGTACAATTAAGTTATTATTGACTATAGTCACCTATTGTGCTTTCAAATAGTAGGTTTCATTAATTCATTCTTTCTATTTTGTTGTACCCATTACCCACCTTCCCCTAGATGCCCACTGCCCTTCCCAGCCTCTGATAACCACCCTTTCATTCTCTATGCCAATGAGTTCAATTGTTTTGATTTTTAGATCTCACAAATAAGTAAGAACATAATATGTTTGTCTTTCTGTGTCTGGCTTATTTCACTTAAAATAATGATCTCCAGTTCCATCTATGTTGTTGCAATTAACTGAATCTCATTCTTTTTGTCTTAATAATATTCCATTGTGTATATGTACCACATAGTCCATACAGTCATCTGTTGATGGACACTGAGGGTGTTTCTACATCATAGCTATTGCAAACAGTACTGCAACAAACAGGAGTGCAGAAACCATGTCTTCGATATACTGATTTCCTTTCTTTGGGGTGTATACCCATCAGTGGGATTGCTGGATCACATAGTAGCCCAATTTTTAGTTTTTTGAGGAACCTCCAAACTATTCTTCATAGTGGTTGTACTAATTTAGATACCCACCAAGAGTGTACAAGAGTTCCTTTTTCCCCACATTCTGGTCAGCCTTTGTTACTCCCTGTAATTTGGATATAAACCATTTTAAATGGGGTGAGATGATATCTCATTGTAGTTTTGATTTGCATTTGGTGGGAATGCAAATTTTCTATGAACATCTTAAAATAAAATATGTCTCTTACTTAATGGCAAAAAATTTGATATGTTTATTAAAACACAATACTTTCATATTCAATTTAATGTATCTTTATGAACACTTACTGTAATTTAGATCTTTCCATTTTTATAGTATTGTTTTAATTTCTGTATTAGCTACTAAGATTTTGACCTACTTCTTCTAGCATTTACTTCTGTTTTTCTTGGAAACTTTATGCTATGCTATTTAGATTTGTGAAGAGTCTAAAACCATTTAATTATACTTTTATCAACATTAATTGAAGCTTCTATCTCAAGTAATGTTTTCACTTTTCATTCTAATTTAGGTGAGATCAATAGAGTCATTCTAGTTTGTTTTGCATGGGTGAGGTGCGAATATATTTATTTAGTACTTAATTTTATATCTCTATGTATTTTTACTTTAGAGAAAAAAATGATATTTATAATTCTAGTAACTGGCTTTCAGTTTTTTTAGAACTCTTTTAAATACCTTGTTCTTATTTCAAAATACTCTAAAAGTTTATAACCTTTATGATGTATGTATTAGTTCTTCTTTTACATGCCTTTTGATGTAATCTTGCTTTAATATGTCCCTTTATTTTTTCTTAGCCTATTTATTTTGGACTATTTAAAAATTATGCAGATAATTTTAACAAGGTATAGTCTTTAAATTATAGATATTTAAATATCTCCACATTTTTTGGGCCATCAATAGCATATATTTGGAATGTGCTTTATTACAAAAAACAGACAAATTAATTTACAGTAGTTTAAAGATCAAGGATTCTATTTCTCAAAAATAAGAATTTCAAAGAAAACTCCCACACTGGCTTAAATTGCTTAATTATCATTATCGGTGTATTGGTCTTTCTTATGCTCATAAGTTCATGATTGCAGAATGGAGATTGTGCCTGATGGTACCATGGTCAAGTTCCAGCAAGGCAGAAAAAGAGAATAAATAAGCAAACTTTGAAAGTGCCATGACAGCCAAGTCAATATACTTTTATCAGGAAAACAAAAACTTAAACAGAAGTCTCACCCAGGAGACTTCTGCTTTCTTTTTTTTTCGAAAGTTATTCCTAATGGAAAAGTGCTTAAGTAGAAAGAGACTGTTGTTGGGTGTTGTTTACTAATATCTTTTCTTACTGTGATTATATGATTTAAAAAATTAAAAATATTGACCACGGTATTTCTAGGGCAAAAGTGAAGATAAAGAATAATTTTATGTCCTAATTCACTCTATACTCCCGAACACATCCCATCCATATTCCACAGTATATGTGGAATAATCTACACTGTTAGATCTTGTGGCAGAAACTGCTAGATTCATATTCCACCAAGTGGAGACTCCTTTCTCTTTAGAAAATTCTCCTGATACTTACCTGGGCATATGCCCACCAATTACCAAAAAAAGAAAAAAAAATGTTTTTACCTCTTTTACATCTAGGTATCTTCAGTTAGGTGTACACAAAAGTATCTCTGAAACTTCTGGACAGTGCTCTAACAGAGAAGGGGCTAACTATACTTACCTGATTCCTAAATGGTCCCAGAAGGTCAGACATGATGGCTAAATCCCCCAAAAGACATCGTGAAAAAAAAAGGCAAGAAAACAATCTATCCATCTGACAAAGGTCTAATATCCAGAGTCTTAAAGAAACTTAAGCAAATTTACACGAAAAAAACAACCCCATTAAATAGACAAAGGACATGAACAGACACTTCTCAAAAGAAGACATATATGTGACCAACAAACGTATGAAGAAAGCTCAACATCACTGATCATTAGAGAAATGCAAATTAAAACCACAATGAGATACCATGTCACACCACTCAGAATGGCTATTATTAAAAAGTCAAAAAACAACAGATGCTGCCAAAGTTGAGAAGAAAAAGGAATGCTTTTACACTGTCAGCAGGAGTGTAAATTAGTTCAACCCTTGTGAAAGAGGATTCCTCAAAGTGTGGCGATTCCTCAAAGACTTAGAGGCAGAAGTGCCATTTGACCAAGTAATTTCATTACTGGGTATACACCTAAAGGAATATAAATCATTGTATTATAAAGATACATGTATGCATATGTTCATTGCAGCATTATTCACAATAGCAAAGACGTAAAATCAACTTAAATGGCCATCAAAGATAGACTGGATTTTAAAAATGTGGTAGATATACATGATGGAATACTATGTATCCATAAAAAGGAATGAGATCATGTCTTTTGCAGGGACATGGTTGGAGTTTGAAGACATTATCCCACAACATATACCCCTGAACTTAGAATAAAAGTTGAAGAAGAAGAAAAAAAATAGAGGATGGTATGGATCACATTCCTTAAATAGGAGAGTACGCAACTAGATTTAGCATACACCACTTACAAACATGAAACCACAGTGCTTTCCTGTCTCCATCAGTACTTTTCATATGGCAGAGAAATTAAATTATCTCTCTTTAGAATCATTGTTATTAGGAGTTATTTCTGGTATATTCAGCCAAAAGCAATTCTAACTAATACAGATAGATGGAGGTATTATTATTTTCTGTTTTACTTCTGCACTACTGAATTTGTTTTGAAAATTGTACTGACATTACTTTATAATGTAACAAAATATGAATAAAAATAAATATACATTTAAAAATTAACAAATACAAATTTATTGTAAATCAGTGCTCAAATGTCAATATCCCACTAAAAAAGTGATATTGAACAAGTGGTTTTAAAAGAAATAAATTGTAATGGTTATAGATAACGAAAGATAATTTTAATATATTAGTATTTAAAATGAGAAAAGATTAAATGAGGTAGTATATGCCATGGTTTGGAAATGATCACTATCAATAATGATTGGAATGTGGATCAGTACAATATTTCTCAAAAATACTTTAGTAATATATATTGAATCATTCAAACATGGGAAATATTTGAACCAGCAGCTCAATTTCATAATTTGCTTTTTTAATAATTGAAGAATATCTCTTTCCTTTTTGGTATTTCACTTTTATGAGGTATACTTATGATACAAGTATAACTAAAGAGTGAATTTATGTTTCTCTCATTTATAATTTAATGATTTATCAAAATACTTCTCTTTTGGATGAACTAAGCTGATCTTCCATTATTAATGGCAATACGTGCTTTTATCCCTGCAATAGATGATTCTGTTGTCTAGTGTCCTTCTTCATATGTATGTCAATTCCTTATCAAAAACTAAACAACATCTTTACCTTTACTGTCCCTTTTTGTTTCTAATAATTGTAACTCTTATTAGTCTAATGTATATCAGAGTTAGAAGAATAAAGTAGGGTCAGGAACAGTGGCTCATGCTTGTAATCCCAGAACTTTGGGAGGCCATGGTGGGCAGATCATTTGAGGTCAGGAGTTCAAGACCAGCCTGGCCAACACAGTAAAACTCTGTCTCTATTAAGAATCCAAAAAATAAAAATAGCTGGACATGGTGGTGTGTGCCTGTCATCCCAGGTACTCAGGAGGCTGAGGCACAAGAATGGCTTGAACCCAGGAGGCAGAGGTTGTAGTGAGCTGAGATCATGCCACTGCACTCCAGCCTGGGTGATGGAGTGAGACTTTGTCTCAAAAAAAAAAGAAGAAGAAAGTTAATTAGAAATTATAGAGACAATGAAATCCCAAATAGTGATCTTAATTTCTCTTCTTATCTGACACCCTCATCTTTATCTCTCTGCCATGTGTAGAAATAAAACTAATTGAATTATTGCATAATATGCTATATGATAATGAAATCATACTTGTTTACATACTTAAATATTTCCATCCATTGTGAAAATATATGGAATATATGGTTTTATTTGTAGGTTCCTTGGAGTCAAGGAAAGGCACAGAAAATCATTGCTTTGTCTATATTGCTTAACTTTCTAATTCATAAATTGAAAATGTTTTCTTCTTTCAAAACCAGGAATGATCACATGCCTCTTTTCTAAAATAGAAGAAAAAAACTTACATTCTCCTTATGCCAGCTTTAATGATAATGGATAAAAACACCATGCATTTAATTATTACAGAATACAATATAGGTTAAAAAATGTTTTCAATAATGCTATTTTATCTGATGTCAAAAAATAGTATATTACTGTGTCAAAACTGTAGAGCTTTGTCCATCTTAGGTTTTCACAAAATCTGTCAATACAGTACTGTCACTCTTTTTGACAAACCAGTGACAACAAGCCTATCCCACAGAATGATGGAGACCTAATGCAATCAGAATTTCTAATCTCCCAGCGATCACATATTCTTTTCTTAAAGTTCTGCCAGGAAATGTTTTCTCTGAGAAGAATGTTCAAATTTCATTACAGAACTCAAAACCACTTAAATTCACAGCATTTTAGACCCCCACATTTGCACTAAACTCGAAGATTGGAGTTAAACTCACATGGGGAGCTCTGAGTCTCACAAAGAAATTATAAACAATTTTTTTTCTGTCCTGAAAATTAAATGTTTCATCACTGGTGATCATTGGTTTGTATCAAGTTTGATTTAGCTGTCTCATTTATTTTGGGATGTTGTGCTTTAGTGGGATGTGATGAATAACTGAATAAGAAGGAAGAATATAGGGCTCACTTGATTGTGGTTCATGGTTGATAGAGGAAAAAAATGTGCAGTAGGATGTATGTGAAAGGGTGTGTGTGTGTCAGTAATTCTGTAGAAATGTATTTGTCCACTGTAATATAGGTATTGTCCACTGTAATAAAAATAGGGGCAGAGGATTCATTGTCTTCTTTGAGTTCACTTGCATTGTATTCAGAAACAATGTTAGGCTACAGTTAGCCTATTGTGAAACAAAACCAACTTAACTAGTTTTAATGTATTTCTGCCCTTCCCAGAAAATCCCAATTGAAAATGAGTTTTAGGAAGTTACCAAGAAGAAATAGGCTCTTTTTATAATTATCCAGCAATACAAATGAACAACAAAAACTCTACCCATTTCCTCAAAGATTCATCCAGGCAGTTTTTGTGTATGCTCCAGAGCAAGATTTTAAAGCAAGGATTCACACCCTTTTTCTTTAAAGGCCAGTTAGCAAATATTTCTAGGTTTTGTGGGTCAGATTTTCTGTGTTCCACCTACTCAGCTTTGCCATTGTAGCATGAAAGCAGGATGATTGTATTCCAATTAAACATTACTTATAAAGTTGAAGTGGGTTGGATTGGACCTATGCATTCTAGTTTGTGAGCCCCTGTATTAAAATATGAATCAAGTGAATATGAAAAACATGAAGATGTCAGATCTAAATATTCTCCATGAATAACATGCTAAAGTAAGCAGGCATAATAAATGTATTTTTATTCATAATTATGTACATTCATATTAAAGCCTATTAATATGAAAATGACTCAAATATATAACTATTTTTACATTCATTGGAAATCATTATTTACAACAATATTTCCAACTCATTTTTCAAAAATAAAAAAGAGTAAAAGAAATTATGAGACTGATATAAAGACAAAATTTATTATTACATTATTTAGACTTGATTGTTT
The DNA here is from genome assembly GCA_963573385.1 of Cacajao melanocephalus. NCBI lineage: Eukaryota > Metazoa > Chordata > Mammalia > Primates > Pitheciidae > Cacajao > Cacajao melanocephalus. The sequence goes on from CAUYLG010039103.1 coordinate 28,647, forward strand.
TTCTACTTCAATCTTACAAATTTGCTAGGTACTAAAATAAAATTCTTCAATGAGTTAAATATTATCATCACATATATAGGATGTTTCTCTTTAAAAATGAAAGAGGAATATGTGTTAGGTATATATTAATAGGAGACCAAACAATATTATATAAATTTATATCAGAATATAAATTTTTTACACTATGTTTTTTGACCAATATATAAAAAAAGAGGACAATTGGAGGAAAGGTAAATGGGCATAGTTGTGAACATATAAAATGGGACATTTTCTACATAAGTTCACTCACTCTCCACCTTCCCATTCTTACTGAGTGATCTCTAGAAATCCCAACAATTTTGTAAGCAACTAATCCTTTGTATTAAGTCACTTTCTGTCACTAATATCAATAGCTTCTGCTTTCAGCACTGGACTCTAACCTTTGCTAACCTTGGATATGCCATTACAAAACATTTCTAAACTATAACCTGTGATAGTTGACTTTATGTCAACAGACACTAACAATAGTTGAACTGGTTGGGAAAAGTGTGAATATCCATTTGGTTGCATGTAGAATATAGCTTTTAGCAAAGCTCTTCAAAGGAGATAAAGGTAGAGCAATTTAATATGGCTCTGAAAAATAGCCTTTGCAAGAGATAAGGCTTCAGACCTTTCTCAAACACCTCCCATTAAGATATTTTGGCCAGACAAAGCAGTAAAGATCATACCTAAAGTGCTTCTATTGAAATTAAGTTTATTGTATCAAAGAACTTAGAGCTAGCCACAGTTAATTTGGGGGAGAAAGTGCTAAACCTAGTAGTAGAATTAGTAAATAACTGACAGATTTCTGATTTATGAACTGTATTTAACGAAGGCTTTTGCAATTACTTTCATGTGGAAACCATATGCTAATAGATCAAAGGCTAAAATGTTCCCAAGTGAACTTGAAAATTTGGTCTATGTCTGTGAGTTTTAATCCTTAAAACATCTTAAGAATACCAGGACTATAGCAAAACAAGTGGACTGCAAACCTATGCAGAAAACCCTCTAAGACACTGAGCTGAATATAAGTTTTTCTGTTTATTATAGAATGAAAGGTTTTTCACAAATTATTGTTGGCAGTGGCTGAAGTTTGTTCATGAAAATTTATGTCACAAGACACAAAGTACTGACTATACATTAAGCACTCTGTTAAGTACTAGGGTATACAAAAGTGTGTGTGTGTGTGTGTGTGTATGCCTTTGCATGCATATATGTGCACATGTTGTATGTTCCCTAATACTTTCAACTCAACATGCTGAAAAATCTTAGACTATCACTCATGATCCACCTCCCCACAAAAAGGCCCCTCTGTTACTTGAGTTGTATTTATTCAGAAACACATAGAATGGATTTCTATAAAATTTCATCTTCTGTATCTATACACTTGCTGCTCTTATTTAATTTTATATTAACTTTCATCTATATCATTAAAGATTTCTCCTCTTTGGTCATACTTCTTTCTTCCAATGCCTTTTCATAATATATTTAAAATTTTTAAATCAACTATCGAGTTATAATTTATATATAATAAACATACTCATTTGGACTAAAGTGAAATTAATTTTGATGAAAGTATACCTTTTTGAAATCACTACAATAATCATGATATAGAATATTTTCACCATCCCAAAAATTTCCCAGTGACCTTTGCCAATCAATCCTATCAATTCTCTCCTACCCCTCCACCCAGGATGTTATTCATTTTCTTTCTATCAATATGGTTTGGTTTGCATATTCTATGATATTATATAAATGAGTAAAACAGAACATATTTTTATGACTTTTTTTTCATGAAGCATAATCTTTTAGACTTTCAGCCAGTTGTGTGCATTAATAATGTGCTGCATTGTATAGGTATAATACAAGTTGTTTTTCATTCACATATTTATTGAAATGCAGATTATTTCCAGTATCTACTATGAATAAATGTGTCATAAATATCTGTGTTCAAATATTTCTGTAAAGAATATACATACATATAGAAAGAGTTTTATATATGTGATCATATACATACCATCTTGTTATTCATAGTAGTGTTCTATAAAGTCACCATGAGCCCTGAATTAGTGAATATGAAACATTACTCTTGTAGAAATACATGTTTAGGTTCCTAGGAGGCTTTGGTCACATTTTCATCTAAGAATCGGTATATTATCTTGTTTTATGTATGTCTTTGTTTAAGGACACTTTATTTAATATGTATCGTTGATTCAGTAACTGACTCACAGCCAACAATGCTATAACTCAAGCCTGAAGAAAGCTAACCTAACGCATACGTGCATTTTCTCCGTCAGGCACATCAGTGCCTCCTTGCATTTAGGAACACTAGACAGCAATTCAGCACTACATTTGAGAACCATTTTAAAAAGTGAAATCATCAACGAAAAGCATAACAATACAAAACAGTGTGGCACTAAATGAACTCTGAAAAGCATACTCGTTTACCGTATGAGAGCTGAAATCAGAAGGCAAATCATTGCCTTATTCATCTTCAACTGGAAAAATGTATGCGAAGCTACTCGAAATTTCACCACTTCTGTACATGTCCGTGAATGACCATGAAAATACTACAAGTGTTGATTTTAGGGTTACAAATACATTTTTGTGGGTAGGTAAATTTGGAAATAGGAAACTCACAATGAAAATCAAGTGTGATGTATGTGCATGTTTATCTGTGAATGTATATTAGATATATACCTACAGGATGATTAAATGTTTGAAGTGCTGGGTCCAGATGATAAATATATGTCTGATTTTTAATAACATGCCAAACTGTATTTTTTAAAATTTCAGACTCTAATCAGTAAAGTGTGAGAGGTCTACTTATTATGAATCTTCCCTTACAGCTGGTATTGTCAGTTATATGACCCTACTTTTATTCAGGTGTGTGTATTTGGGTGTGTACTTGAGGGGTTTATCTCATTATAAAAAGTTCCTTTTGTAAATGTATTGCATATAATTTTTGTAAAAAAGCTATACGTGTTCAATGGATATAAGGAAATGAACTTTATTTAAGCTTAATTTAAATATCATGAAATGCATCTATTTTAGGTGTATAGTTGAATAAGTTTTCATAAATGTGCAATCCCATGAAACCACTAGTATTGAAAGGACAAACTATAAAGAGAAGAAAACATATTGATTTTTTCTCTACTCTCATGCTTACCAAAGAACAATTCTATGATCAGACGTGTGGTGACTTTTCTCCACACACAAAATAATTCTCTAGCAGACAACAATTGATTGTCCTATAATCAATTCAATTCTCATATTGTCTACCTGAAGATATTGTCAGATCCCACAGGTTAAAAGCTCAGTCCCACAGCTTCCCACTCCCCACCAATTTCAGATGCCAATTTCAAGTGCCAGGTTGTGACCTGTGCTTCTGACAGCCGGACTATAAATTTGAGCTCCCACGAATTCCCTCCCAGGATTCAATAATTTGCTAGAGCTGTTCCCAAAATTCAGGGGAACACTCCACATACATTTACTGCATTAAATTAAGGAACTGTATAAAGGACATAGGTGAAGAGCCAGAAAGAGACGAATACAGCAAAGTATAGTGAGGAAGTAGGGGACCATCCCAGAGCTTCCATGCCCTTTGTGATGGCACCATCTCTCCAGGACCTCCATGTGTTCAGCAACCTGAGAGTTCATTAAATCTTGTTCAAGAGTTTTCAAAGAGCTTAATTTTCACATTCACCCTTTCCTGTATGATTGCATGTGAAGCTAAAAGTTCCAACCCTTCAATTCTCTAATTACTTGGTCTTGCTGGTGAATGGCCACAACCTGAAGCCATCTGGAGGCCCCACCCCAAATCATCTCATTAGCATAAGCTCAAGTGTTATAAAGGGACTCGAATAACAAAAGACATTCTTGGCACTAGGGGGTTTTAGGAGCTCTGTGACAGAAACCTAGGACGAAAACCAAATATATTTTATATTTCAGATCGTACCACACAGAGATTTCCATCACCCCCAGCAGGATGCTTATTTCCCTTTGCTCACTCACCCTCAATTCCTTGTAAATGGGTCACAGTGTCCTCTGCTTCTTATGGAAATGTGACATTTTCTAGAAGTTTTTAAATTGTAACCTTTATTTGATACTGATGCTCAATTCCAAGTTAAGTTTTGTGTTTATAGTGAGGTTAAGGTCAAAATTGAATTTTTTCCATATTAGTAGCTATTGTTCTTGCAACATCTGTTGAAAAGACTGTCCTTTGTCCTGGGTATATTTTATCAGAATTCAGTTATGTATGTTTAATTTTTTACTCCAATTCTGTTTTTTTTTAATCTGTTTATCTATCGTTACACCAATACCACGTAGTTATGAACGCTTGATTGTTACATTGTGTAGGTAGTTAGGCATGAGCAGAGCAGGAGAGGGCTCTCCCTCAACAACTAGAAATGTAGGGTGATAGCTTGGCAATTATCATATTGCTTCCCTGCAAGTGATACATTGGCAGCTGGGACCAGGGAGAGGCCATTTCCTGATGGTCCACACCTGTTGCACAAAAGTGTTAATTGAATGCAGGTGCCAAGAAGTAACTACCTGGGCTTACACATTAAGAGACAAAAAGGTGGAGTATGACCTGGAGACACACACTGGAAAAGGGAAGAAAGCCACAGATGGACATGTGTAAAACTTCCTAAACACACGGCACATGCTCACGTCCCAAGGGTAAGGAGGGCACTGCCCATGCGAGGAGCCTACTTTAAGAGAAGAATCATGGGAAAGGGACCAGCCTATAAAGCCCTGGGATCAAGGTTAGACACCAGACCTGACCTTCACATGCCCACTTGGGTTTCTTCCACATGTACTTTCCTTCTTTTCCTGTTATAAAACCTTTTTAAATAAACTTCCACTGCTACTCTGAAACTTGCCTGAGTCTCTTTTTCTGCCGTATGCCTCTCAGTCAAATTCTTTCTTCTGAGGAAGCAAGAATTGAGTTTGGTGCATAGCCATACAATAGCCACTGGTAAGTTGGATACCTTCCACTGGTAACAGATGTGGGGCTGTGAGACTCAGATATTTGCCACCCCTAACAATAAGAAGATTGAACTCTTAATATGAGGCCAGGTGTGGTGACTCACACCTGTAATCCCAGCACTTGGGGAGGTCAAAGTGAGTGGATAACTTGAGGTCAGGAGTTCCAGACCAGCCTGGCCAACATGGCAAAACTCTCTCTACTAAAAATACAAAAATTAGCCAGGTTCAGTGAGGCCAGGTGCTGTGACTCATACCTGTAATCCCAGCACTTTGGGAAATCAAACTGAGTGGACAACTTGAGGTGAGGAGTTCCAGACCAGCCTTGCCAACATGGTGAAACCCTGCCTCTACTAAAAATACAAAAATTAGCCAGGCATGGTGGTGGCACCTGTAATTCCAGCTACCTGGGAGCTTGAGGCAGGAGAATCACTTGAACATGGGAGGTGGGTGTTGCAGTGAGCTGAGATCACGCCACTGTACTCCAGCCTGGGTGAGACAGAGCAAGACTCCATCTCAAAAGAAAAAAAAAAGTATGAAACTCATACTAGTGTCAAACATGTTTGATTCTTTCTAATTCTAGAATTCTATGATTTTATTAGGTATTTCATTAATTCAACTAAAACTATGGAATGTTTATTTTGTACTAGCTACTTTGTTACAAAATGAAAATGAAAACAAGAAAATTTACTTCTCAAGACTTCAGAGTCTAAATATAATTTAAACTACAAACTGTTAAACTAGGAATGAATACCAAATATTATATAACAGAAAATAGAAAATGTAGGAATTAAATTTGCCTGTGTAAGTCAGAATGGCTTAAAAGACGACTCTTATAATGGGATTTTCTTTCTCTTTCTGAGACAAAGGATTCAGCCCTTTCCTATACCCCACCAAGGACCTCTACTGCAGGCTAATTTGGGGGAGGGGCATGGCCAGCACGGACCCCCAACCAGACCATCCAGACTTTGTACCATAAAACTTACTCAAGGTTCCTAGCTCACTAATTATGACACCGTGAGGAGACTAAAATTAGCAGCTTCTGCCATAAATCATACCAAAGGGAATTAAAAGGCAGAGACCCACTCTAAATTTTATCCACTGAAGATAGACCTATCACCCACATGCCCAGAAGATTATAATAATGATCAGTCTTTGCCCTTTGCCTCATTGTAGTATCAGAAATCACAGCCGCGTTTGGAGATTTAACATGCTAATGACATGCGATATATGAAGAAGCATGTTATCAGACTTCACAGATACCAGAAGTTCTTCACTTCTAAATGCTTCAATGTCACTTCCTTTCCACTTTAGCCCCTTTAAAATTACTCTCCTGACTCTTCAGAGAGGCAGGCAGAGAATTTTCTCTCTCTTGTGCTGCTTCCTCTGGCCGGGCACAGGGTCAAACAAAGCCTTGCTGGGAAAAGTCCGCTGGCCTTGTGTCAATTTCTATTGCATTGACAGCACAAGAATCTGTTTTTCGTAACATATTAACTGGAAGCTCATGGGACATGGAGAGCTCTTTCTCCCATGATGGGGGAGACTTGGAAGCTAACAGGACTGCTGGATAAGACCGCTACACAGCTAGTGAGCAGCCCCCTGAATCTTTGATTCAGTGTCACCACAGCTGGGGCATCTTTATTCAACCTCCAGAACTCCTTGCCACCCTCCACTAAACAATGCTCTCTTCCCTTCCCTTCCTCTCTCTCTTTGCTTTCTTTTCCTTTTATCTTTTCTGCCACTCAGGGTTCCCTGCCTCTCTTCCTCACTTCTTAATCTGGAAAGTTGGTTTAACCTGAAAGGAAAATCTAAATGGACATCCATATGAGACGAGTTGAAAGAGTCAACTGAGTTTTACCAGCCTGGGACACTTGAATAGATATTTGTAAAGGATAGATTGAAACAGTTGATCTGGGTATAATCAACCCAGTTGTCAGTGAGATGGGCTTCACTTCACCCTTGACCTTAGTTGGTTTGAGTTTGAGTCCCAAGAAATATATGTTTCTCTCTCTCCCTTTTTTATTCTCTCCTCATATACCTAGATTTTGATTTAGTATCTTTGTGTAAAAATCCTCATTACTACTTTGCTTCTCTTTGCCACACTCCTGGGCTTCAGGAAGGTACCAGGCACACCTGAGTGTGACAGTAATTATTGCTTTTCTGCACAATAAAAAAAAGTTTAGAATGCTAATAGTTAATCTGCAACTACAGAGTTAAATCAAGTCTTCTAACATTCTCCATCTTCCCCTATTTCTTTTCCGCCTGCTTTGAATCTGCTATTGTTAAACTGCTGGTGCTCGGATAAGACTCAATATTTACGGTTTAACTAAAAGGTAAACATTGAAAACTTGTTTAAAACTGGAGAAAAAAAGGGGTAAAAGAGAGTTTTAAAGCCAAACTACCATACAGACTACTTTATCTAAATTGTGGTACACAGCTTTCCTTAAATTACCTATCAGCCATGTGAACAGGTTGCAGTTTTGTTAGAAAAATAATTTGAATCCAGCTATCTTTCATAAAATGTTGAGTTCATATTGCTGTCTTTTATAAAATGGCTAGAATTCCAAGGTAAAAGCTCTTGAATCTTTGTGTATGTGTTTATGTACATGTATTACAATATATGTTATATCTAGCACAATACCAAATTGGCTTGTAAGTAAATGAATGCTCATAACTGAAGTCCAAAGCTCTTTTGCTTCATATGACTTCAACAATTGTTGACAAATACAGACAGTTTTAAAAATCAGCATTTTTGATCATTGTTTCACTTGACTGTTTTATAGCCATTGGATTCTAGGTAAGGCCTCCTAGTGATGTGAAGTTAGCCATGTACCCTGCCTAGGCTGCGAAGACTCAGATACTGTCTGCAGTTCTGCCCTTGTTCTGGGTTCTGCAATCTGATATATGGTTAAAATTTTTACTAGCCAAGTTTTTCACTAAAAATACTGTAACATTTCTAATTGAGACTACTGGAAAAACAATTTTACATGCAAAGTATATAAAGTAAAATGGGTTTTTAATAAAAGGTCATAAGAAGGCATGGAATTATGGCTTTTGTTAAAGAAAAAATAATTTTCTTGAATTTAGAGGTTTTTAAAGATTGTCCTAAATTTAAACAATACTACTACAGAACTAAAGTTTTAGCAGGTTATAAAAGATTTATAAAAGTTTAACCTTATAGGGAAACTTAAGTGTGTAAGAAAGCTGGCCAAAATTTTAAGGGGGTTGTTTATGTTTTCTTCTATAAATTAAACATTAAGATAAGAAGCACGTGGATGTAGGGCCAAAATCTGGGTCTATATGCCAGAATGACAGGGAGCATTGATCTGCTCTTTAACAAAAAATTGTATGTAGCTAGAAAAGTTTTACGGAAATCTTCCCTTATGGTCCAACTAATTAAAATTGGACAGGTTTGTTTATGAGATTTTATTTTAAATATAGCTTTAGTGCTAATACTACACTAATGCAAAGTAAAAGTTTGTTTTCTCCTTAAACAATATTTTCATTTAATATTGTGAAAGAATGAAAGATTTTTGTTTGACTTTTTTATAAGCTTCAGGAAAAAAGGAGAAAAGCAAAGAGAAAAGAGACAGATTAAGTTGGCCTCATGCTATCTGTATTAGGTCTTGCTGTTTGGAAATCTGAGACTCCCTTGTATATATAACTAAAGGGTTTCACTTTTTTGAAATTTTTGAGTTATCACTTTGGCTAAATAGATAACCTGAGGTCCTATTTTGTGATATCGTGTGATTTAAACCTCTGATATTTGAAAAAACTTCTAAAATCAAGTAAAAAAAAAGAGACATTTGGCTTATATGACATATTAAAATTATACAAGAAGCATTGTCAAGTGTAAAATAGCGTTTGGCTTTATTGGAGGAATGTTTGAATAAATGTGTTATTAATATGTGGTACAGAATTGTACAGGACTCTGTTATTTTGGATATGTCTCAACAATGCTATCAGTAATAATTATGATTATGTTACATTGTTGTATGCCATAACATAACCAAGTTTTATTTTCAGTTGTGTCATTAGCCATGGTTGTTCTGAGATTTTTGTCATCTGCAATTGTTGTTTTACTTTTTGATCCTTCTGAAAAAGTGGTTTTATAATCAACTGTAGGTCTCTGACAGTTGCTCTTGAATGCAGACTTCTAGTAACTAGAGATTAGGCCGTTAGGATAGAGCAAAAAACTCAAAGTCTCACTTGGAGCACTATTATGTTCCTGAATATTGAATAAAACAAGAGTTACCTGCATGAACTAAACTAATAGAAGATTTTAATAATCTTTTTATGACTTTGTTTTCTCTTTACTATTGCTTTATTTGTTTTGTTTTTCGAGCCAAAATATTTTTCCTTTGGAATTTTTACAGCTTTCAACTATATAGGAAAATATATTCCTATAAGAAAGATTTAGAATATACTTCTTTCTACCAAATTTCTCCAGAATATAAAAACTATTTGTGCATATTCTTGACTTAAGGCAATACAGTTGTTTGCATAAGTGCAATAAGCATCTGTTTTCTTTTGTAACAGGACACAGTTAGAGACTTGGTTTATTACCAAAGCTTTAACTGCAATAGAATGCTTTACAAATCAAAGTTGACTCACAGAGCTGATAAAAACTCTTTGGAGGAACTGGCCTCACACCTTCTATATACAGTCCTTGTACAGGATTTCTCACCTGTGGTAAATAAAGAATGGCACTTTCTAACAGATCTAGAAGACCCAAGTTATATTGGGACCTCCACAGGACAGGCCTTCACCCAACACATACAGCTACTTGCAGGCACAGATAAACCTATGGCTTGGCTCAGGGCTTGAAAACATCTCATCTGAGATCCCTTATGAAACAGTTTCAGCAAAGGCAAGTTGAAAAAAGAAGCAAACAAAGCAAAACAAAACAGAGACTATAAATATATATGTCAAATAATTTTTCTTGCTACCCTTTAGGGAAAGAAGCAAGCCAAGTATAATAACGTTAAAATTTATTTTGCAAACAAATTGGTCCTATCATTATTTGTCTTTAGTTTTTTCCAAAAATGGGAAACTGGAGAGGGAAAAATTACGTTTCAAAAAACACTACAATACTACTGTTATTTTCAGCCTTGTCTATTGATTTTGAGCTTTTAAAATTTTTTCTGTAATTTAGACTACATCTCAAATTATTTCTGGGCTATCAGTCTCTTAACTTATATTTTCAAGTTTTTCCGCAGGCCAAAATAGCACTAAAGGCTGAAGTTTAGTTCTTATAATACAGGTGAGCCCATGGAAGACCTCAAGTACCTGTTCAAGAGGGTGGTTTACAGATACAGGAAGTGCGTGGGTCTAAGTCTGATGATTTTTCTCATGATATTGATTGTCTTGCTACTATTTTGTGATTTTGCTTAACCCATTCCCCTGTGAAAAAATCTCCTTTGTCCTTGTTGGCTATAGGCAAAGAGAAAGGCTGTAATCCCCTTTCTTCTCTTGATTGTTAGAAGGGAAAAAGATGGCACTTTAATGCCTTGATCTCAACAATACTGGCAGTGACTAGGCTGTCACTGCTATCTCACCACTCCACCAAAAATCAAAGTTTTCTCCAATAGCCCTGACAGCACTTATTGGCCAACAAGAAAGTCTAAGCAAACAGTGGGTATTCTAATTGGCAAAATAGTGACCTTAATGGATTCCTTTACAGGACTAGCCAGGGAAATAGTTTACAACAATACTGTCACACTAAATGTTACGGTCATTATGTTCAGAGTGGCAGCTGCAATAAGACATAATTTTAAACCCATACAAAAGTCGTTGTACTCCTTGGCTTAAATGATTCTAGACCATCAATTAGCCTTGGATTTCTAACTGACTAAACAAAGAGAACTATGTGCTATTACAAAAACATCCTATTATTTCTACATTCATGTGCCGGGGAAATAGAACAAATGACGGGACTCATCCTCCAACAGGCTACATGGCTATTGCTATGATCTGTCTGTGTTTCCACCCAAATCTCATCTTGAATTGTAGCTTCCATAATTTCCACAGGTTGTGGGAGGGACCCGGTGGGAGACAATTGAATCATTGGGACAGTTTCTTCCCTACTGTTCTCTCGATAGTGAATAAGTCATGAGATCTGAAGGTTTTATAAGGGCAAGCCCCTTTCACTTAGTTCCCATTCTCTCTTGTCTGGCACCATGAAAGGCATGCATTTACCTTCCACCATGATTGTGAGGCCGCCCCAGTCATGTGGAACTGTGAGTCCATTAAAGTTCTTTTTGTTTGTAAATTACTCAGTTTTGCGTATGTCTTTATGAGCAGTGTGAAAACGAACTAATACAGTAAATTGGAATCAAGAGAGAAGAGTAGTTCTGTGAAGATACCCAAAACTGTGAAAGTGCTTTGGAACTGTGTAACAGGCAGAGGTTGGAACAGTTTGGAGGGCTCAGAAGAGAGAAAGATGAGGGAAATTTTGGGGTTTCCTAGAGACTTGTTGAATACCTTTGACCTAAATACTGATAACAATATGGACAGTGAAATCCAGTCTCAGGCGGTCTCAGATGGCGATGAGGAACTTGTTGGGAACTAGAATAAAGGTGACTGTTATTATATTTTAGCAAAGAGACTGGTGGCATTTTTTCCCTGCTCTAGAAATTTGTGGAACTTTGAGATGAGGGAGATGATTTAGGTTATCTGGCAGAAGAAATTTCTAAGCAGCAAAATATTCAAGAGGATAGATAAATTCTAGGATGGTGAACATGAAGCTATGGTTTGATCCGCAAATTTCTGAGCACTGCCTGTAGAATAAGCCTGGTCGCATAGAGGCCACTAAGGCTTGTTTTAAGCATAGGGGGATTGCATCTGTTTTAACGCCTAGTGATGGGACAGCCCCTGAATGTCTTTGGTGCTGTTAAAAGCATTCAGTTTTAAAAGGCAAACAACATAAATGTTTAGAAAATTTGCATCCCGATGGCACCATTGAAAAGAAAAACCCATTTTCTGGGGAGAAATTGAAGCTGGCTACAGAAATGTCCAAAGTAATAAGGAGCCAAAAGTGAATCACCAAGACAATGAGAAAAAATGTCTCCAGGACACGTCAGAGACCTTAGCAGCAGCCTCTCCCATCACAGACTGAGAGATCAAGGAAAAAAGAATGGTTTTGTGGCCAGGCCCAGGGCCTTGCTGCTGTGTGCAGACCAGGGACTTGGTGCCCTGCATCCCAGCCACGGTAGGCATGGCTAAAAGGGGCCAAGGTACAGCTCAGGCTGTTGCTTCAGAAGATGCAAGCCCCAAGTCTTGAAAGCTTCCACATGGAGTTGAGCCTGCGAGTGCACAGAAGTCAAAAACTGATGTTTGGGATCCTCCACCTAGATTTCAGAGGATGTGTGGAAACGCCTGGATGTCCAGGAACGAGTTTGCTGCAGGGACAGGGCCCTCATGGAGAACGTCTGACAGGTCACTGCAGAAGGGAAATTTGGGGTTGGAGCCTCCACACAGAGTCCCAACTGGAGCATTGCCTAGTGGAGCTGTGAGAAGAGGGCCACCATCCTCCAGACCCCAGAATGGTAGATCCACTGAAAGCTTGCATTGTGCACCTGGAAAAGCTGCAGATACTCAATGCCAGTGCATGAAGGCAGCCAATATGGGGGCTGTACCCTGCAAACCATAGGGGCAGAGCTGCCCAAGACCATGGAAACCCACCTCTTGCATCAGCGTGACCTAGATATAAGACATCGAGTCAAAGGAGATCATTTTGGAGCTTTAAGAATTGACTGCCTGCTGGATTTTGGATTTGCATGGGGCCTGTAGCTCCTTCATTTTGGCATATTTCTCCTGTTTGGAAGCCTGTATTTACTAAATGTCTGTACCTCCATTGTGTTTAAGAAGTAACTAACTTGCTTTTGATTTTACAAGTTCATAGGCAGAAGGGACTTGCCTTGTCTCAGATGAAACTTTGGACTGTGGACTTTTGAGTTAAGGCTGAAATGAGTTAAGACTTTTGGGGACTGTTGGGACAGCATGATAGGTTTTGACATGTGAGGACAGGAGATTTGGGAGGGGTCAGCCATGGAATAATATGGTCTGGCTGTGTCCCCACCCAAATCTCATCTTGAATTGTAGCCCCCATAATTCCCACGTGTTGTGGGAGAGACTCGGTGGGAGGTAATTGAATCATGGGGATAGTTTTCTCCCTACTGTTCTCTTGGTAGTGAATAATCTCGTGAGATCTGATGGTTTTATAAGGAGAAACCCCTTTCACTTGGTTCTCATTCTCTCTTTTCTGGCACCATATAAGACATGCCTTTTACCTTCCACCATGATTGTGAGGCCTCCCCAGCGACATGGAACTGTTAGTCCATTAAACCTCTTTTTGTTTATAAATTACCCAATCTCGAGTATGTCTTTATGTGTGCATGAAAATGGACTAAAACAGCTACATCATTTTAATAATCCTTCTGCAAAAACCATCATGGACTCTATTAAAAACATGTCTACCAAGCATTAGTGGTTTCTGCCTTTTCTGGGACCAGTGGGAGTCATTTTATTATTACTACATCTGGCACTTGTCTTTTCACCTTTTGGTAAATTTTGTATCTTCTAAGATCCAATGCTTCCACGTATAGCTGATGAAGGCACAAGCATTCCAACTCATACCATCCCAAGGGGAGTCTAGTCACTATAAATCAATAGATCAGTCAGTACGACATTTGTAGAACTTTCAAAGTTAGGCAGGGTCGATAGCTTGGCTCACCAAGAAAAGACTCCATAAAGTGAAACCTCTGATTCTTTTCATTAAGAATAAGGAGCATAACATCCCTCAGGGGGAAATGAGACAGATGAGAGATGGGACTCATTCTGCCACCCTTTGACTTACTGAGAACTTCTATTGCAACTGGTGGTGGAGTTGGGCATGGGTGTCAGGGACCACAACCAGACCATCCTGACCCTCCATCATAAATTTTAAGGCTCCTTACCCGTTGATTGTAGGACCTTGAGGAGACTAAAATTGCAGCTTCCTTCACAAATCTTACTCAAGGGAGTTAAAAGGCAGAGCCCTATCACAGATTTTATCCAAGGGGGATAACTCTGTCTCCCACACGCACACAGTACCAGAAGAATGACTGGTATTTGCCTGTTGTTCATTTTAATACTAAAAATCACACCGAGGGATACAGACTTAATATACTAATGAGGTATGCTACGCATGAAGAAGCATGTTATCAGACTGTGCAAGTGCCAGAAGTTCCCTGCTGCCACATGCTTAAGCATCATTCCCAGCCTGCTTTAGCATCTTTAAAATTACTCTCTTCTCTTTGGGTAGCCAACCAGAGAATTGTCTCATGTACTGCCTCCCTTATATCTGGCTGTAAGCTCCAATAATGCTTTGTCTGGGAAAACCCTTTTGGTTTTGTGTCAATTTCTATTGCATTGAGAGCCCAAGAAGCTGTGTCCCCACCCAAATCTCATCTCAAATTGCAATCATGTGTTGAAGGAAGGAGCCAGTGGGAAGTGATTGGATCTACAAGTGGTTTTCCCCATGCTGTTCTTGTGATAGCAAGTTCTCCTGAGAGCTGATAGTTTCAAAGTGCAGCTCTCTCTCCTTCACCTGCCACCATGTAAGACATGCCTTGCTTCCCCTCTGCCTTCTGCCATGATTGCAAATTTTCTGAGGCCTTTCTATCCAGGCAGAACTGTGAATCATTTAAATCTCTTTTATTTATAAGTTACCAAGTCTCAGGTAGTATTTTTTTTCTTTTTTTTTTTTAATTTTGTTTTCAGGTAGTATTTTTATAGCAGCCTGAGAACTATTACAGTAACATTCCTGTCACACAACTTAAAGGCACAATAATGTAATCACCACGGTTGGGCTTGCAGAATTCTGGTACAAGAAGATCATGGAGCAAACGTGTTTGTTTCAGTATTCCAATTAAGATGATTACAAGTCTAATTTAATTCAGAGCTGGTTTAATAAAGAATAGCAAATACCTTTGAAATTAATCTAGGTGGTAAAAAATAATAAAAGTTAATGCCCTGTTGGATAAGTATACTGCAATGGTGAAGAAATTACCAAGGAAGATGAACTGGGTTGCCATAAACTTTGATTATCATATGAGAAGGAGGAGGTATAACAATTGATGGTTTAGAACATCATACGATTGAGGCTCTTATAGGTATCTATGGAAATACCACTGGGTCATTGTAATTAAATGTTTGGGAAAGACAAGCAGCCTTTTAAATGCCAGTGGTGCATCCCTAATCAACTATTCCAGAAATTATCTCGTTAAGCAAGTGAGCTGGATCATGAATGTATTATGCTACATTAAAATCACTCTCTTTGAGAGACATATGAATATTTAGATAGATAGTGCTTTAAAATTCTATCACTCATATATTATTATTTAATTTCGGGGTATATTTCACAGTTAACTTAATCATGAACATGCCCTAGGACAGAGATCTCCTTAGATTTGATTCAATTATAAGAATCATACAAAGGTATAAAATAGTTTCATGGTTGTTCGTAACACCATCTACTTTAAGGTTAACTTTTTCATCATTTGTGAGTTTTATCTCAATAATTCAGTTAAGTAATTGTTTGAACACATGCATGAATAAAAAGTAACCCTATAATATTATAACACTTTGAAGATATCTATGTTTCCAGTATTTATGATTAAATACAACAGTTTTTAGTACATATATAATTCAGGGTCCTTGATTTCCATAAGGAAGCATTATTTAATTCTACTTGCCTGATACTCATAGCATATAAACATTACTTCGATGAAAAACATTACATCTTTTTGGCTTAAATTCCTGCAGGTAACATTAAGTATGATTTATCTCTCACAAGCCTATTATACATGTTTAGGAAAAACATAAAACAGTATTTCAACATTTAATGCTGTAGTTGTGTTAAACTGAGTAACTGAATCAATCCATGACATCAATATGCTGCATAATTCTGTTATTTCAGTGACTGCTTTAAAATTCTCCATTGTTGACATTCTAATCTGCCATTGTACTGGTTTTTATTAATAATAAAAACAGTAAATATTTATTGAAAATTGTTGATGTGCCATGGGTTCTGCTTAACCTTGGTATTAATTAACTTATGAGTCTCCAAAACAGGTTATTCCATCTCTAGAGGTACCAAAAGATTTCTAAAGAAATGTCTTGCATGTTACAATACTTAATTTTAAATACTTCAATTTCCTTGTGCACAACTTTCAAATGTAACATTCCTTAAGACTGATATTTCTTAAAACACCTATACTTGGCCAGGCAGAGTGGTTCATGCCTATAATTTCAGCACTTTGGAAGGTAGAGTCAGGCAGTTGACCTGAGCCCAGGAGTTTAAGACCAGCCTGGGCATGGTGAAACCCTGTCTCTACCAAAAAGGAAAAAAAAAAATTAGCTGGGTGTGGTGAAACATGCCTGTAGTCCCAGCTATTTTGGGAAGATTAGGTGGGAGGATCTCCTGATCCCAGAAAGGTTGAATATTGCACCATTGCACTCCAACCTGGGCACCAGAGTAAAGTCTTGTTAAAAAACAAAACAAAAACCAAAATACCTATTATTTGCTTATTCCTCTATTATCTTTCCCTTTTACAATAGTCTTTTCCCATATTTTGGAAATAAAGGCAGAATTTGTCACTTACCACAAACCATAAAATGGTTCATAAAAAGAATATTTCAAAATATTTGTTATATATTAAAAATAATAATATGCACATTAAATACTTTAACAAATAATTTTTACAATTCAGATGACTGACTTTAATCTCAAAAATTTGTAAAGGAAGACTTGAATAATTGTGAGTTGATAGATTATTAAAAGTTATATTTCAGAGGTGGCTAGAGGATTTCTCCAACCATACACACACACAAAAAAAGTTGAGTTTTCAACAAAATAATAACTTTTCTTTAACTCATTAAAGAGTTAAGGTCATAGGAAATAACGCATCTTGAAATTGAAATACAAATCCTGTCAAGGAGTGATTGGATACAAGCACTTACACATCTAAGGCAGTGCATTGGAGAAAGGAATGCCAGGTACATGTAAAATATGGTAAGAACAATGCAGTTAAATTGTTAACAAAGTTACCAAATGCTGCTGGCTTCAGGCTAGCATGACTGTACTGAAAACTGAGCCACAGACAAAAGAGAAATTTATACTGACTCAAAGACTCTTCCCCAGAAACCTCACAATTGGCTCACAAGAAACATCGACTGACGGACTGAAAATCCCTCTTACTGCAGACCTACGAGGGGAAAGCATCAGTCCTTGGGAGAAAGAACAAACAAGCTGCATCCATTGTCTTCACTACAGAAGACTTAAACTACTAGGTAGCAAATTCTGTCATGCTAATGGCAGATGGAAATGATCGATTGTGACCAAGAGGAGGGGAAATATAATGAAACATCTGCACTCCTAGCGAAGAGACAGGAAACACTTTTGGAGCCAGATCATTGGAGGTATCCAATCACTGTATAGGAGCAGGATCAATTAGAAAGTCCCATTGTCAAGACTCAGAGACATAGTTCCCAAAAGTAGGAAGATAAGAGCCCTGAATTCAATTTAGGCTGAAAGAAACAAAAAACACTCTGCTATCCCCACCCTATTCCAAAAGAGCTAGCAAGTTCTAGAAAACATACCACAGCAGCCTACCACTAGTAGTTAGACAAGAGAAGAGCAAGTCTTTTGGAAAAAATCAGGCTCATGGGAACAACCTAAAGCTAACAACGAAATGGGACCTTTGTGTAAAACTCTTGAATACCCAGCCTTTGACCTATACACCAGGTAAAGCCATAGGATTTGAAACTGATAATGCACTGCAATTAATCAGAGGAAAACCTAAACTCACCCAGAAAATCTCCTATTGTGGTAATCTCCATTTGAAATGTCACTTAATAGTTGACTTTTTTTTTTCTTATTGCTTTTTTTACATGCTTGCTACTCAGAGCAATGTTGATCAGTGATCATTCTCTGATGTTTCCTCTGAAAGGCCAGACCTGCATTATAGGTCATTAAAGAGTTGCTAAAGAGAATATTGTGAAGAGGCTGCTGGCAAAAGTTAAAGGAAGATGGGGTACATTTAATGGATCCCCTGTACTATGTGGCCTTGTCTGCTTGTGATAATGCAAAGTCTGGATTCAGAGATGACTATTCCTAGCTGTACAGGCCAATCTGTCTCTAACTCAGAAGGGAAAATTTAAACAACCTGAGAAGGATTGGATCTCTTTGCCATTAAGCCTCTAACTAAAACATACTTAAACTAGAAATTATTAATAGAAAGAAATTTAAGAGATATATATGTATTTAAATTAAGCAACATATATGTCTAAGTAACTTATTAGTCAAATAATATATGACAGGCATATTATATTTTAAGTGAATAAAAATGAAAGGAAAATATTTTAAAATTTATGGTGTGCAGTTAAATGATAGCACTAAATAGTTATTCAGAAAATAGTCCTCATATCAATAATGTAAGCTTTGTTAAATAATCTAGAAGAAAAGAGTAAATAAAACCCCAAACAGGCAAGAAAATAAATATCAAAGAACAATTTGTCTGTGATATTAAAAAAAAATCTAAAAGGAGAAGAAAAATCAAAGAAAGCAAAAACTGGTTCTCTGAAAATATCACTACAATTTTTAAAATTCCCACCAGAGTCACCACAAAACACACACACACACACACACACAAAATACAAATGCTTGGAAGAAAAGAAGAGAAATCACCACACATCCTACCAATATTAAAAGAATAATAAGGCCAGATGTGGTGGCTCATGCCAGTAATCCAAACACTTTGGGAGGCCGAAGGTGGGTAGATTGCTTGAGCCCAGGAGTTCAGAACAGCCTGAGCAACATGGTGAAACATCATATCCTCCAAAAAATGCTCCCAAATTTAGCCAGGAATGGAGGTGCATGCCTGTAGTCCCAGCTACTCAGGAAGCTAAAGTAAGAGGAACACTTGAGCCTGGGGAGGTCGAGGCTGCAGTGAGCCATGATGGCACCACTATGCTCCAGCCTGGGCAACAGAGTGAGACCCCATCTGGAAAAGAAAGGATAATAAGGAAATATAAACAAATTAATGCCTATTGACTAGAAAATTTCAAGGAGATAACGTAATTTCTTAAAAGTTCCAAACTAGCAATTCTCATTCAAGAAGTAATAATCTGAATAGTCTACACGATGAAAGATGTTATATCTTTTGTTCAAAAATATTCAAACTAAGAAGACCCTAGGCTAGAATGGCCTTTCTGGTGAATTCTGTCAAAAATTTAAAGAAGGAAAAGTATCCATTCTATATAAACTCTTCCAGAAAATGAAAGAAGAGGAAAACTTTTCTAAATTATTTTAGAAGATTATTCCTTCTGTCATTCAAAATTTAGATAAAAATCTAATAAAAATTACAGACTGATGTCCCTCATGGACATATATACAAAACTTTTTAAATAAAATATAGCAATATATAAAATACAAAATTCAGTTACATTTAAAAAGGATAATACAGTATATTGTAATCAATTTTGGTTTATCCCAGAAAGGCAAAGCTGATTTAATGCTTGAAAATTAAACAACAGAATTCACTGTTAACAGACAAATGATGAAAACACATATAATAGATGCAGCAAAGTCCTCTAACAAGACTCAACATTCATTCATAATAAAAAGTCAAAGCAAACTAAAAATAAAGAGGGATTTTTAAATCTGGTTAACAGCATCAAGAGCAACAAACAAATAAACTACAGTTAATATCACTAAGACTGATTTTTCCCAAAGTTTAGAACAAGGTAAGAATATATACTCTTACCATTAAGTAAATACTTCTATTCAATAGCATACTGGTGGTCCTAGCTGGTGCAGTCTGGCAAAAAATATATATATAAAAGATATATATACTGAAAGAGAAAAATTAAAATAGTCTTTTCAGAGCTAACATTTTTTATGTAGAAAATACTGCAGGATTTACAGAAGAAAAGTTATTTGAATTAATAAGTAAATGTAAGGGCGTCACAACATGACAGCATGCAAAATCAATATGCAAAAATCAACTGTACTTTAAACACTAACAAATTAACTGAAATATAAAATTTTAAAGTACCACTTACATAATACCAAACATATGAAATAGTTATGTCTATCAAGATATGTATATAAATCTGCATACTGAAAACTACAAAACATTGATTAAAGAAACCAAAGGATTAACGGAGATACATACTACTTTTACATATTGGAAATCCCAATTGTGTCAATCTCCCTAATCTGCATTATGAATATATTACAATCTCAATAAAAATGAAGGCTGAATTGTTTTTATAGAAATCAACAAATTTCTTGGAAAGAAACTAGAATACCCAAAATAAATTGAGAAAGAACTAAGTTGTCAGCCTTACATCGCCCAATTTCTAGACTTAATCTAACACTGTTGTAGACTAGATATAGTTTGTATTGGTAAAAGAATAAACACATATCAACAGAAAAGAATAAAAAAATCTAGAAATTGATCCATACATATAGTCAATTAAGTTCAATAATTTCCTCAAATTCTGTTATGGATGCAGAGCAACTAGAACTCTTACAGCTTAACAGTAGAAATCCAATACTAAACACAAAATAGTCACTCTGGAAAACAATTTGACAGGCGATTATACAGTTAAACACCTGCTTAACATGTGTACAACAATTTTCCTTCTAAATATTAGCCAAGTGATATGAAAATTTATGACCATTCCAAAAGCTATATAGGAATGTTTATAGGAGCTTTAATAGCAATTACGGAGAACTGGAATCACTCCAAATGCCCTACAACTGCTTAATGGATAAACCATTAAGGTATATCATAAAATGGAATTAGTCAACAATAAAGACAACACACTGCTGATATACACAACATAATTGAACCACAAATATATTATGCTAAATGACAGAAACACTAAAAATGGTAGTACACCGTGTGGTCCATTTACATGACATTTAGGAAAAGGGAAAACTTTAAGAAAATAGATGAGTGTTTTCCTGAGGCTGTGACTAAACAGCAGTTTCACCTACAAACGTCCACAGAAAAATTTAAGAGCAGAGACAACGGATCTGTCCTAGATCTGCTGGTAGTTACAGGATAGTATATGTTTTGGAGAACTCATGAAATTGAACACTAAAATCAGTGACATCTTACAACCTGTAAATTAATCTCAATTAAAAACATAAAAAATGATATTCATTGATAAACTAATATTTGATTTGGGCAAAAATCTTGGAAGAAATTTAAAGAGTTTGTGATGTTGCTATAATGAAATTCCTTTAATTTCTATATATGTATTTATTTGAACAATATTTTTTAGTTGCTTGCATTATGAAAATGAAATACATAAACAGAATTTTAATTAAATCTATCTTAAAATTGTACCAAAAGAGGGGAATGAAAGTAATTTTCACTGTTTTGTAGTTAAAACAAGAGAAAGAAAAAAACAAATCAAAACAACCACAAAATAATAAATTAATTAATTAAATCATTGTTAGTTGGCAATGGGCAATACTAAGGATAATTGAATCTAACACTTACACCCATGTTCTCATTTTCTTCTTCAATTTACTGGAATGTTTTTCACAAAGGATCTAGGTAGAAACAAGTATAAAAGAAGGTACTTTTGGGTTTTGTTACTAATTTTTAAAAACCAGTTGATATACTTTGTGATGTATTTCAATTCACCTTGTATAAGAAAGTCATTCACTGCTAATTATTTTAGAATTCTTGTCCTGGATAAAATCTGCTTATCTTAATCATGTGTTGCAATTTCTCAGCTTCTTTTTTTTTTTTCCTTAGGATACAACTGAAGATATATAACCTATAATTTTCATTCTTGCCTTTTCTGGTAGAAAATTCAGAACAAAAGGTAAAGACAATTGCTAAAGACTGCTTCAGCTTGAGTTTTACCTGTTCCTTCCTATATAGATATTCAACACAAGTGTGTGCGTGTGTGTGTGTGTGTGTGTTAAAATTTTTCAAGAATATGTATTGTCATATTTCTTATTTAAGATATTTTATTTAATTATAACAATAATTCTACAAAAGATTATTAATAAGTAAATCTCAAAAACATTTTTTGATGTTCTTCTTTATGAAATGGCCTATTAAGTTATACTACTAGGTTAGTCTTATACTGAAATTTAACCATAGACCACCTCAGATTTATAGAGTAAGTGGAAAACAAACAAATAAAAAGAATTTTTCACTCTAAACTATAATCAAAATTTGAAGATTTGAAAGTGAGTTAAAGGGAAAATAAGTGATTTTCAACATTATTTTGTTTTGTTGTAAATACAATACACAGATTATAAAATGCTATCATAAGAGGCTGAAATGAAATCTGCTTTTTCAGTTCAAATTTGAATTTCAGAAATAGATTATTTTTTGAACGTTAGAAGTTGATATAAAACAAATGTCAAAAGTCTCCCTAAATGTCACACATATTTTCAAGCTAAAATTAAATTAATTAATATCATCAATAAACATGTATTTTGAACTGTAATGATATATATAGATAAAGTATCTAAATATTCCTTTATAGAAAGAAGTATAAATAACGTTTTCTGTGTTCATAAAAGTGAATAATTAGTATGGCTATCTATGGTTTTTTAACTGCTTATTTGAATAATAAAAAGTCTTGGGCCGGGCACGGTGGCTCACGCCTGTAATCCCAGCACTTTGGGAGGCCGAGGCAGGTGAATCGCAAGACCAGGAGTTCGAGACCAGCCTGGTCAAGATGTTGAAACCCCATCTCTACTAAAAATACAAAAAATTAGCTGGGCGCAGTGGCACGCACTTGTAATCCCAGCTACTCAGAAGGCTGAAGCAGGAGGATCACTTGAACCTGGGAGGCAGAGGTTGCAGTGAGCCGAGATCGCACCATTGCACTCCAGCCTGGGCGACAGAGTGAGACTCCGTCTCAAAAAAATAAAAAGTCTCTGATATGGTTTGGTTTTGCTCTGTTTCCCCACCCAAATCTCATGTTGAATTGTAATCCGCAGTGTTAGGGGAGGGACCTGGTGAGAGGTGACTGGATCACTGGGGATGGGGGGACAGGTAGATTTCCCCCTTACTGTCCCTTTGATACTGAATGAATTCTCATGAGATCTGCTTGTTTAAAAGTGTGTAGCACTTCCCCCTTCACTCTCTCCTGCTACATGTGAAGACATGCTTCCTCCCCCTTTGCCCTTCTGCCATGACTTTAAGCTTCCTTAGGCTTCCCCAGCCATGCCTCTTATACAGTCTGTGAAATTATGAGTGAATTAAACCTTTTTCTTTATAAATTATTCAGTCTCAGGTAGTTCTTTATAGCAGTGTGAGAACAGACTTATACAGTCCCCAAAGGCAACATATTCATTGCCTTAAGGTTACACACTCCTGAACATAAAATTTGAGAGTAAATGATCATTTAAATGCAAAATTTTAAAGAGATTTTAAAATTTCTTGTTTTCAATTACTGTTGGAGATATTCTATAATCAGCATTTTTATGTACTCAAAACATTCCAAATTAATACGCTTTTATTTCCTGTTTTTGAAAGACATGTAAAGTAAAAGCTGTGTGTGTTAGTTAAATGCAGAATAGCTTGTTTTTCATTTGTACAGTTTTACCAAAAATTGTATATCACATGTGTCTTAATTGGAAAGCTGAACAATTTTAACATAAACATTGTGCAAAACATCCCTGAGACTTAATACAATTTTATTTCTTTAATTCATTTTTATAAACTAGAATTTATATTTTAGACATTTGTTTCTGGTGAGTTTATTATTTTGGGGTTGAAACATATTATACCAATCTAATTTACAGTGTTTAGAAAGAAACATATTTTATGTCTTCATACATCAGTCTAAAATTTATTATTTAAAAAACAGATATTTCTCTAAGCAAAGCTTTTATAGAATACATCTAATTGCCAACGTAAGATAATGACAATAGAATAAAAAGTAAGAAAGTTACTTAAAGGTCATCCAGAACATCTCAAAGGAGCTAATCACTTTACAGGTTTTCCCCCTCCCAACTGAAATCAATCTCTAATTGATTCGCACACTTGTGTGCTGTTGATAGGAAACAGTCATTCCTATCTCTATTTTGTAAATGACAGTCCTGTTTTTTTTTTTTTTTTTTTTTTGGCTTTCATCATTCTGAACAAACTATATGAGAATCCACTATATAATTTAGACCATAATTTGCATTGTATTTTTATTTTAAATATGTAAATTGACAGTGAATAGTTGTCCTATTTTCTGATTATAAATTTCCCTACAGATAATTTTAGATGAATTTGGTTTTTTAATGTCTTACATGCAACCTAAATGATTACCATAGTCCACTTCAACTTAATATTTTTTGAAAGAGAGTAGATCTCAAAGGGTTGTTGGTGCTATCTACTGGAAAGGTATTTTCCAATCCTCCTGCTCTCTGCAAGAGGTCATTGGTAACTCTATTGTTTATCATGGCACTGACACAGAGACAAAAGTCCCATTAGGCTCAGTGTCACTACTTACACAAGGGCAAGTTGAAGAACAAAAGACAGAGCTACATGTCCTTTTATGACTATATTTCTTACTTTGAGTATATATGCTCATTCAAGTATTCAAATTGTACATGTAAAACTTAGTTCAAAGGAGGAAAAGAATAAACAATGTGTATAAAATGTAAGGTGTCACTGTGGAAAAAAATGTGAGGTGTCCATCCTACCATCATAATTTAATATAAACACCCTCAAAGAGTTAAACCTTTACAAAAGTTATTATACTGGGTCACTTCATGGATTTTAACCTTATACCCTGGCCCCAGGTTCTGCAATTGTCTGCAAAGTTGTGTTTTTCTTTGACCTAAGTGTTACATTCTGTATTCATAAGCATTGATCTTGATCTGGAATCCATCATCCAGAAAGGTAGAGAGGAATTATTCCCTAGAAATTTGATCAAAATATTCCAGGTAGAGTTCAAATATTCCACAAATCAAGTTTACTGTCTTTAGAATAGATATCGCTAAGAACTGTTGAGAGAGTGAGGAAGCCTGAAGGAAACTATGACACTGCATGTTTTGAAGAAGAGTTCCAACTGTGCCCTATGGGCCAGAGGGGATCCATAGTAACAGAAATTCCAGGATTTATTTCCTTTGGGGTGGTTCCGCAAGCCTGATTTGTAGCTATATTTCATTATTTTTTATTGTTCACTCACGTAATTTTACACATACATGCACACACAAGCACACACACACACTCACTTGTGCAGATATTCGTGATTGTCTCAGAAATATTGCAGTTTAAGCCATAAAGAAGGTCATAAATTGTTTTTATAAGTGGGTTATAACTTACCATACTCAGGAGGGAGTTAATTTTTCACATGGTATGTATGCCAATAGATGTCTATGTATTAATTTTATGTCTTCCACCAACTGTCCGAAATCTTAGTATTTCTCTCTACCCATTTTTCTTAATAAAATATAGTCATTACTAAAAATATAAGTGGTGTTTGTTTAATGTCAAGGCTAAAGTTGATGTTTTAAATTTATTTTTAAAATCATGAATACTGACTGATGACAGTAACTAAATTGATAAATAAGAAAGGTTTTCTTAACTTATTCAGTAGATAGTTACCTCCTTTACCAAAGGAGGGATATTTGTTGATTCTAACACAATGTTTAAACTTTTAAGCTTAAAGTAAAGAAGGTCACTTTAGTTTAAACATTCCTGCTCCAAGATGACCAACTAGACACAGCCAGGAGTAACATCTCCCACTGAGGGACCAGGACCTCGGTAAGACTGGCACACTCCTAACACATCTTCAGAGGGAAGCCATTGAGACTGGACAGAGGGAAGAAGCAGAGACTAGGCTAAAGGGAGAAGAAGCTAGGAACCCTGCATGGGGCTGCCATGCACTGAGACTCGTTCCTAGCTTCCACTGACTCTTACAGAGGGCATGAGTTGAACAGACAAGAAGCAACTCACCCTAGCCACAGGCCTCTGGAATCCTGAAAGGAGGAGACCCCTCAACCACTATGGCCACTTGAGTTGGCAGGGAAAGCTGCTTATGGAAGTGGTAGGGGCAGAACTCCAGCCGGGTCAAAGCCCAGAGAATTTGGTGTAAGTGTGTCTGTGGTGGAGCACAGCCAGGGATGCTCATTCTTCTAGGCTTGGTTTGCTCCCTTAGGAGACTTTATCCCTAGGAAAACTCTCAGACCTGGAGTCTTCACGATCTGACTGGAGCACCCTTAAGTCTGCTGTTCTCTCTTGGGACCTCAGCCTGGCCATATTAGCTGGCGGTGAAGCTCCCAGGTACATCCTAGGAGCCTGCATCATAGCTCCTATGCTGGCAGTCTGTGCTTGATGGGCAAAGTACACCACCAGAGCAGCCCCCGCATACACCAGCTCTCCTGAGCCCTTTCCCCAATGCAGCATCCCCCATATTGCCTTACATACAAGCACTCAGCTACCCCCAACATTGCTTTGCTGGTGTGTGTGCTCAGGAAGACCTAGCCTTCCTTTGTCATGAATATGCATATGCATGTGCACCCTACCTTGCCACTCCTGACTTGTGAGTATACCCCGACCTCTTGCTGCACTATTGTTGTTGGGGCAATGATGATCATGGAGCCCACCAGCCCCACACCCATCAGCACTCCACCTCCGCACTGGGGCTGCCTGTATAAAACTAAGGCATAGAAAACAGTGGACTCGCCCCCAACCCAGTGCCCCAAACCTGAGTAGGCACTGCTGCCAGAATGAATATTCACAAAGGGTGAACAGAGTCCTCTGCCCCACCAGCTCCCACCCCTTTGCTAAAACCACCACCGGTGCAAATGTATGCACTGTCACTGGTAGGGGTCCCTATACCCCCAAGCTATACTGCCATCACCCCTGACGCTAACACCCACACAGCAGCCAGCACTCCAGCACCCTCCAGTACCCTGCATTAGCAATGGAACACACACTCTGCTATGCTGCCTCTTCTACTGTTGCT
Source organism: Cacajao melanocephalus (assembly GCA_963573385.1). Lineage (NCBI taxonomy): Eukaryota > Metazoa > Chordata > Mammalia > Primates > Pitheciidae > Cacajao > Cacajao melanocephalus. Next base: position 55,647 of record CAUYLG010039103.1, read on the forward strand.
GTCACATGGAAATGAAGATGATCCTGCTGCCACTGCTCTATGAAGTGGTTTGTGTGGCACCACACATCAGAATGTTGTGACCAGCAGTGTGGGAGCACCTTATACCCTCCAGTGCAACAGGTTTCTAAACTCAATAAGCCAGAGATCAAAGATGTGGCTGGATATGAGTCCCCCAGAGTTACAGTAGGCACTTCAGGAGTACTGAGCTAAGGCTTGGGCCCCAAAAATCTTCCAGAAATGGCACCAGTCAACTGAATGCACCTTATAGCACAATCAAACCCCCAAGATTATCAAATTGAATAAAAGAAGAAAAAATCCAAAGGGCAGCAACTTCAAAGATTGACGGGCCATCAGCTCACAAAGATGAGAAAGAATCAGTGCAAGAACTCTGACAACACAAAAGGAGTGTCTCTTTTCCTTCAAATGTCTGCATTAGTTCTCCAGCAAAAGTTGTTAACCAGGTTAGTATTGCTGAAATGACAGAAACATAATTCAGAATATGACTAGGAGCAAAAATCATTGAGTTTCGGAGAGAGATTAAAATCTAATCTAAGGAAGCTAAAAATCACAATAAAACAATACAGGAGCTGACAGATAAAATAACAAGTATAGAAAAGAGTGTAACCAACCTGATAGAGCTGAAAAACATGCTACAAGAATTTCATAATGCAATCACAAGTACTAATGGCAGATGACACCAAGATGAGGAACAAATGTCAGAGCTTAAAAGATTGGCTTTTTTAAATAAGACAGAGAAAATTTTTTTTAAACAATGAAAAGGAATGAATAAAACCTCTGAGAAATATGGGTTGATATAAAGAGACTGAATCTAAGACTCATTGGCATACCTGAAAGATACAGGGAGAATAGAAGCAACTTGGAAAACATATTTCAGGATGTTATCCATGAGAACTTCCCCAACCTAGCTACAGAGGTCAAATTCAAATTCAGGAAACTCAGAGAACCTCCCACAAAATACTTCACAAGAAAATCATGCCAAATATATATAATAATCAGATCCTCCAAGGTCAAAATGAAAGAAAAATTGTAAAGAGCAGCTAAAGAGAAAGGACAAGTAACCTACAAAAGGAAGACCATCAGGCTAGCAGTGAACCTCTCAGGAGAAACCCTAAGCCTAAAGAGATTGGTGGTGTATATTCAACAATCTTAAAGAAAAGCAATTCCAACCAAGAATTTCATACCTATCCAAACTAAGCTTCATAAGTAAAGGAGATAAGATCCCTTTTAGAAAAGCAAATACTGAGGGATTTCATTACTAGCAGACCTGCCTTACAAGAGCTCCTAAAAGAAGCACTAAAAATGGAAGGAAAAGGCAGTTATCACTCTCTACAAAAACACACTTAAATACACAGACCAATGACACTATAAAGCAATCACACAAACAAGTTGGCATAATAAATGGCTAACAACATAATGACAGGATCAAATCCACACACATCAATACTAATCTTGAATGTCAATGGGCTAAATGCCCCAATTAAAAGGCACAGAATGGCAAGCAGGATGAAGAATCGAGACCCAATGCTAGGCTGTCTTCAAGAGATCCATCTCATGTTCAATGACATGAAGAAGCTTAAAATAAATGGATAGAGAAAAACCTATGAATCAAAAGGAAAATAGAAAAAAGTAAGGGTTTCAATTCTAATTTCTCATGAAACAGACTTTAAACCAACAAAGATAAAAAACCAACAAAGAAGGGCATTATATAATGATAAAGGGTTCAATTCAACAAGATGGCCTAACTATTTAAACATATATGCACTCAACATAGTGGCACCTAGATTTTATAAAGTGATTTCTTAGAGACCTTAAAATAGACTTAGACTCCAACATAATAATAGTGGGAGACTTCAACATCCCACTGACAGTATTAGACAATCATCAAGGCAGAATATTAACAAAAATATTCAAGACCTAATCTCAACACTGGATCAAATGGATCTGATAGACATTTACAGGAGTATCTCACCCAAAAAAAACAGAATGCACATTCTTGTCATCTGCACATGGCACATATTCTATAATAAATCATACAATTAGATATAAATCAATCATCAGGAAAATTTAAAAAATGAAATTATATCACCCACACTCTTGGACCACAGCACAATAAAAATAGAATTTAATATTAAGAAAATTGCTCAAAATCATACATTTACATGGAAATTAAGTGACCTTCTCATGAATGACTTTTGGTTAAATAATGGAATTAAGGCAGAAATCAAGAAGTTATTTGAAACATACCAAAACTCAGTATTCTACAATTCAATTCCAACACTATTTACCTAGAGATAGAATCAGATCTCACAGATTGAGAGTTCAGTCACCAAGTATGACCCCCACCAGACATCTACTACAAGTCCTAGACCCCAGAACCTCTGACCAACTGACTTCAAGTCATGATTTCCATGACTCCCTCTTTGGCTTTTATTAATTTGCTGAAGCAGTTCAAAGAACCCAGGAAAAAACCCTTGCTTATATTTACCAGTTTATTTTAAAAGATATTGCAAAAGATACAGGTGAAAATATGCATAGGACAAGGTATGAGGGAAGGAGTACCTAGGTTCTCTCGCTGCCAGGGTCTGTCCCACAGACCCCAGTTGCACAATGGATGAGTAACATACTCAGACACTGATATTCAGTGAAAGAGTGGACCAGGGTGCCAGACCGCTGACCAAAAGAGTTGTAGCAGCCACAGAGGCCCCAACTAGCTGGCCTCACCAGCATTTGTTCAGCATTAAATGACAAAGGCTTTGAGTCAACACCACTAGAGGGTAATTAGCTTGGTCACTCTTCCCCCAGTGAGCCAGCCTGATCAAAGGTTAGTTTTAGGACCAATGAATAAACAAGTTATTTAGATGAACTCTCCCACATTCCCTTGTTGTTTGCTTTTCTGTATCAACTCAAGGTTAAGAGAATTAGGCTGCCTTCAATGAAACCTTTTACTGAGGCTATGCAAACCATTTGGCCTTCCAAGAAGGTTTGTGACTATTTCCTATAATTTTACAATTTTTTCCACCATCCTGACTGAAAGCCCACATCTAACCCTCCCTTACTGAGTCATCCTTTTGGAACCTCCACTTGTTCAGCTCTCCAGAAACTCTCCAAACCTGGTCCTTTGGGGTTTTTATGGAGCTTAATTACATAAGAATGATTGACGGCCATGTAGCCTTTCTGCCCAATCACATATAGGGGAGTTCATATGCACATGTGTGATTGCACAAAAAGGGCACATGGCTAGTAGTATGATTTTGTATTATGTGTATGAGGCAAGACTGTTCTGGAATGAGTATCTTTTAACCCACAAAACGATTAGAGTCCTGTCTTGGCCAAATAAAAGAAGAACAGGAGAATTTTAGAGATAGAAATTCTGTTTCTTGAGGTATAACAAGGGTTCTGGAAGTTCTAAGAACAATGGACAGAAACCAATGTATATACATTATCATATTACATTGACACATTCCAAACCTACCACAGTTCACACTCTTTCAACTTCCCATCTACTTTTAAAAACATGCTTAACTTCCAAATAAAGACAACAATGCAATCACACTTCTTAATAACATGTCATAAACAATTTGTTGCATAACCAAAGCCAAAGTAACTCTCTTCCAAAGAGAATATTCATAATTCATTTAGATATCTTTGGTGATGTTTATTAAACCAGTCTCTCAAGAAAACCGAGCTTTTAAAACTAGCTGATAGTCTGGATCCACAAAAATGAAACATCAGCTCGGAAAATCTTGTGCCACAAAAAAGAAAGGAAGTCCTAAAAATTCAAAGGGACTATGGCTTGTCAAAGGGACCCGGAAGCCACCAGGAAAGAGCTGTCAATGTCCAGAAATGTAATATTTGAACAATGCAATAAAAAATAAAACATGATATTATTACCCAAAGTATAAAAATAAATGTGTATGTTTTCATACTGTTATAAATAACTGAATGAATAAAAAAAGAAATTAGAAAGAGAAAATTACACTTTTTTAAAGAAGAGTTCCTAATAGAAGTAGATAGAGTTTTCTCTAGAAAGTGAACTTCAAAATCCCTCACTTTTTTTTTTATGGTGGGCTAGACATAAAGTTCAACATGGGAAGGGTAAATAGTAACTTTACAGTGGGAAAATCTGGCAAATTTCACCTTAAACAAATGATTATGGTTAATATCACCAGTGATGTTATACTAATATAATATATCCTCTGATAGGATGTAATGACAAGGGCATATCATTTCTGCATCATTCTTTATAAAAACCCATAACCCCAGTATAATCATGACAAAAACATCAGAGAAACCCGAATTGAGAGAAATTCTGCAAAACCGCTGACAGTCCTCCTCTGAGTGTCAAAGTCATAAAACTGAAGAAAAACTGAGAAATTGCCATAGGCCAAAAGAGATAAGGAGACATAAAAACTAATTGCAGTTTGGTATCGTATATTGGATACTGGAAGAGAAAGGGCATTAGGAGAAAAACTGATAATATCTCAATAAAGCCTGAAGTTATTTAATAGTAATACTAATATTTGTTTGTGAGTTTGCAAACATTCCACGGTAACACGATAACATTAACTAAATGCTATATAAATGGAATCTGAAACTTAGTTAGAGATATGTGGGAGTTCTCTGTACTATCTTTGAAACCTTTAAATCTAACATGTTCCCAATAAAGAGCTTGTTTTTTAAAAAAATAAATACTTTGCTGTTCTATTAGAACAGGTACTGGAACCAATAAGTAGGAGCCCATTGCTGTGGTTTGTTTACTATAAAACATGTTCAGAAACAACGTGTGTAAAACATCACGATTGTAAGAAAGACATTTTAGGGGTTTACAGGTGGTACTTTGGAAAGAAGCATTGTGTGTAAGAAAGGCAAATCGATGTCATACGAGGATCAATTCCATTACCATCGCAATGTTTCTATGTAATTAATTTGCCACTAGGTTGCACCAGGAATGTGCCATATTGATAGGTCACTGTTGGTCTTTTGTACTAACAGGTTTGCCAATCAGCAGTGGTTCTAACCACACAGGCCTTAGTGATTGCAGGTTCATGCTGTTGAGCCCAATGTGTACTATATTCCTGTTGAGTTGGCAACTTTATTTCTCAACTTGTTGAGCATAAACATGGTTCGTTGGGGAAAGAACTCTTCCAATATCTACAGAAGAGATTGTCCTATACACTTGATTATTAAGATCTTCATTGCTAAGATTTATGTTTAATGAGTACAAACATAAGAGTATCTGTATAAGTTGTGCTCATTAGAAGAGTTTTATCCATATATCTCTTTTCTCAATTTTCTAATTATATTCTTTCCACATACCTGATCATTCAACCAAACTCAAAATCACAATATACAAGTCAATGTAAATCTGTAACTCTGGAGGTGTCATTCAGATGGCTGACCAGAGTCATCCAGCATTTGCCGTCTTCAGAAAGAAGGACCAAAACAGCAAGTAAATAACTACACATTTAATAGAGGCAGGAAAAACTCCACATTTAAAAAAAAAATGAAAAGTAAGCAAAAAGCCCCAGTAGTCCACATGTCCACCACAGATGCCCGAAATCTACATTGGAACAGAATTTATCATTCTTCAACAGGCTCTGAGCCAAGTATAAGGAATTGCCTAGATTTCATGAGACTGTAAATTTCTAAAGAAATGAGTCACACCAAACCTCCCCAGACACACCCCAGTACCAGTACCGCAGCTGCTGCAGTACAGTGTCATTTTGAGAGTGAAGCTACCATCATACTACATTCTGTCCTGATTTGGGGCCCAAGAGCCCCTGCATCTCCACATCCCTGAGGCTCCACCCATATCCCCCTACGTCCATTCAGAGGGCTGCAGCATCATGACATCAGCTGCACCCAGGGGGCTTCATTGCCATGTCCATGGCAATGAAGCCCCCACAATGGCCCAGATGTCAAGGAACAGGTGGCCCAGAATATCAAGCAGGCTGCTCTTAGGACATATAACGTCAAAGCATGTACTCTCCAAAGTCTGAGAGCCAAGTGGGCCTGCTACTCTTTACGGCCATGTCACTTCTCTAGTGATGGATCCAACATGCATCCACAGATGCCACCCATAGGTCAGCAAACTGGCCCATGCAGATCCATATGCACTGCCTGAGGACCTAAAGACTGGTGGCATGGGGATTCAAGAACCAGTTTGCACAGTAACAAATAACTTACTAAGATTGAGATAAGAAGAAATAGAAAACACAAACATCCCAACAACAAATGACAATATTGAATCCGTAATAAAAATCTCCCAACAAAACAAGGCCAGGACCAGGTAGCTTTAATACTCTATTCTACCAAACATTTAAAGAAGATCTAATAGAAATGTCTGAAAATTTTCAAAACAAAAATGACGAGGAGGAAGTTCTTCCTAACTCATTCAGTGTGGTCAGTTTAACTCAGATATCAAAGTCAGACAGTAACAAGAAAAAAAGAAGGCTATAGGCTAATATCCCTGATGGATATAAATTCAAAAATTCTCAACAAAATACTAACAAACTAAATCGAACAGCACAACAAAATGATACAACATAATCAAGTGAAATTAATCCCAGGAATGCAAGGATGTTTCAACATATGCAAATGAATAAATATGATACATCACATCAACAGAATAAAAAAAAAAACCTCACATGATCATCTCAATAAACACAGAGAAAGCATTTGTTGAAATTTAACATTGCTTTATGACAGGAAGTCCCAATAAATTGGGTACAGAGGAACACACCTCCACACAATAAACATCATATATTGCAAACCCACAGTTACCATCATATTCAATCAGGAAAAACTGAAAATATTTCCTTTGTGAACAGGAAGAAGACACACGTGCCCACTTCACCACTCTTATTCAACATAATGCTGGAAGTCTAAGCAAAAATAATTCTACAAGAGTAAGAAATAAATGGCAGCCAAATTGTAAAAGAGGAATTAAAATTGCATTCTTAATATCTGACATGATCGTGTATAAACAAATGTTTAGAGGCTCCACCAAAAAATAATGAGTCCTAATAAATGAATTTAATATAGCTGCAGGATACAAAGTCATTAGACAAAAATCAACAGCATTTCTACACACAAATAACAGACTAGCTAAAAACAAAATCAAGAAAGTAATCTCCTTACAATAGGTACCAAAAATGAAATAACTAGATATAAATTTAACCAAGAGGTTAAAATCTTAAATTTATATCTAGTTATTTTATTTTTTGATATCTATTGTAAAGGAGATTATTTTCCCTACAATGAAAACTATAAATCTTGATAAAAAATAAAGAGAACACAAAAAATGCAAAGACATTTCATGCTTTTGGGTTGAAAGAGTTAATATATTTAAAATGTCATATTACCCAAAACATCGTACAGATCAAAACAAACCCTATCTAAATATGAATGACAGTTTTCACAGAAATAGAAAAAAGTCCTGAAATCTGTATGGAAACTCAAAAGATCTCAAATAGCCAAATCAATCCTGAGCACAAGTATCAAAGCTGGTAGTGTCATACTCCCCGACTTTTATAATATACTAAAAAGTGACAGTAATCTAAACAGCATTTTATTGGTATATGAACAAACACATATACCAATAGAACAGAATAGAGATCCATGTATTTGCAGCCAACTGATTTTCAACAAAGATACCAAGAATATACATTGCAGACACTGTCTTCAGTAATTGGTGCTTAGAAACTGAATACCCGCATACAGAAGAATGAGACTACTCAATTTTCTGTCATAAAAATCAGCCCAAAATGGGCTAGCATCTTAAATGTATGATCAAAACTGTAAAACTACTTGAGGAAACATACGATATATGCTTCAAGACATTAGTCTAGTAGACAAATATTTTATGGTTAAAAATACAGAAGAATAAGCAACAACAAAAAATAGACAAATAGGAATATAGCAAACTAAAATGCTTCTGCACAGTGAAGAATCAACAGAGTGAATAGGCAACCTGTAGAACAGAAGAAAATGTTTGCAACTTCACCTGACAAGTGACTAAGATCCAGAATATACAAGGATCTCAAACAAATAAACAACAAAAACAAATACCTTCAAAGAATCTGATTTTAAAATGGGCAAATAATCGGAATACTCATTTCTTAAAACAAAAGATGTACAAATAGCCAATAACTTAGGAATAATAAAAAATGCCCACCATCACTAACCATGAGAGAAATGCAAATCAAAATCACAATGAAATCTCATCTCAGTCCAGTTAAAATGACAATTATAGAAAGAAAAATGTAAATACTAATAAGAACATTCAAGGAAAACTACAAACCACTGCTCAAGGAAATAAGAGAGGACACAAACAGATGGAAAAACATTCCATGCTCATGGTTAGGAAGAATCAATATTGTGAAAATGGCCATGCTGCCCAAAGTAATTATAGACACAGTGCTATCCCCATCAAGCTACCATTGATTTTCTTCACAGAATTGGAAACAAACAAACAAACAAAAACCTTACACTTCATTTGGAACCACAAAGGAGCCCACATAGTCAAGAAAATCCTAAGCAAAACAGAAACAGAAAAGCTGGTGGCAACACACTACCTGACTTCAAACTATACTACAAGATTACAGTAACCAAAACAGCAAGGTACTGGTACCAAAACAGAGACATAGACCAATGGAGCAGAACAGAGGACTCAGAAGTAATGCCACAAATCTACAACCATCTGATCTTTGACAAACCTAACAAAAACAAGCAATGGGAAAAGGATTACCTATTTAATAAATGGTGTTGAAAAAACTGGCTAGCCATATCCAGAAAGCTCAAACTGGATTCCGTCCTTATATCTTATACAAAAATTAACTGCAGATGGATTAAATATTTAAATCTAAGGCCTAACACTGTAAAAACCCTATAAGTAAACCTAGGCAATACTATTCAGGACATAGTCATAGGCAAGGACTTCATGACTAAAACAACAAAAGCAATGGCAACAAAAGCCAAAATAAACAAATGGGATCTAATTAAACTTAAGAGCTTGCACACAGCAAAAGAAACTATCATCAGAGTGAACAGGCAACCGACAGAATGGGAGAAAATCTTTGTAAGCTATCTATCCGACAAGGGGTTAATATCCAGAATTCACAAAGAACTTAAACAAATTTACAAGAAAAAAAGCAACATCCCTATCAAAAAGTGGGCAAAGGATATGAACAGACACTTCTCAAAAGAAGACATTTATGCAGCCAGCAAATATAGGAAAAATAGCTTATCATCAATGCTCATTAGAAAAATGCAAATCACAACCGCATTGAGATACCATCTCATGCCACTTAAAATGGTGATCATTAAAAAGTCAGGAAACAACAGATGCTGGAGAGGATGTGGAAAAATGGGAAAGCTTTTACACTTTTGGTGGGAGTGTAATTAGTTCAACCTTCATGGTAGACAGTGTGGCATTTCCTCAAGGATCTAGAATGGGAAATACCATTTCACCCAGCCATCCCATTACTGGGTATATACCCAAAGGATTATAAATAATTCTACTACAAAAAAAATCATGCACATATATATGTTTATTGTGGCACTGTTCAAAATAACAAACACTTGGAACCAACTCAAGGCCCATTAATGATAGAATGGATTTAAAAAAAATGTGACAAATATACACCATGGAATACTAGGCAGCCACTAAAAAGGATGAGTTCATGTCCTTTGCAGGGACATGGATGAAGCTGGAAATCATCATCCTCAGCAAACTGACACAAGAACAGAAAATCAGTCACTGCATGCTCTTACTCATAAGTGGGTGTTGAACAATGAGAACACATGGACAAAGGGAGGTGAACATCACACACTGGGGCCTGTCAGGGTGTGGTGGGGGGCTAGGGGAGGGACAGCAGTAGGAGTGATTGGGGAGGGATAGCATTAGGAGAAATACCTAATATAGATGACAGGGGGATGAATGCAGCAAACCACCATAGCAAGTGTATACCTATGTAACAAAACTGCATATTCTGCCCATGTACCCCAGAACTTAAAATATAATTTCAAAAAAATGCAAAGAAGAAAGTAACAGCTCACAAGTATGCAGGTTATGTAAAGATCTCACAAATGGAACAGTGAACATTTACTCTAACTTCTTTAACCGCAAATTCTGATTTACCATCTGAACGACTGTACAATTAGAACATTTCTGGAAACACAGGCTAGACATTTATAATTGTAGTTTCTTCTTAAAATGGAGAAAAACTTTTCATCACCCTTTGAACTATTTGAATGTTTTGCTCCAACCAATGCACTGCATTTCAATAGTAATGATGTAAACAAATTAGAAAATCAATTGATGAATTGTTGAAAATTGTTCCCATTAATAAGGCATCAAAATAAAGTTCCTCAAATTTAAAAAAATAAGAATTAACATAAAGGAAAACTCTTATACACACTATTGGTGTTCATGTAAATTAGTACAGCCACTACAGAACACAGTAAGTAGTTTTCTCATAAAATTAATAAAAACAAAACTACTCTATGATCCAGAAATCCCATTTCTGGGTATTTATATACAATGGAAAGGAAGTCAGCATATTGAAGAGATATTTACACTCCCATGTTCATTGCAGTGCTATACAGAATAGCCAAGATATGAAATCAATCTAAATTTCTAACAACAGATGAATGGATAAAGAAAATTTAATATATATACTGATATGGTCTTCAGCCATAAAAAATGAAATCCTGTTAATTGTGGCAACAAGGGCAATACAAATAAACCTGGAGGGCATTATTTTAAATTAAACAAGTCAGACTCAGAAAGATAATCACCACATGTCCTCCCTCATATATGTTAGAGCTAAAGAAAAATGTTTAGTTCATAGAAGTAAAGAGTAGACTCATGGTTATTGGAATGAAGGATGGAGGGGGAAGAAAGGGAGAGGTTGATTAATGGATACAAAATTACAGCTAGTTGGAATAAATTTGTTTTAGTGTTTTATAGCACTGTAGGGGGAAATATAGTTAACAATAATTTATTGTATATGTTTAAAATATAGAAGAGTAGATTTTGGATGTTCCTAACACAAAAATATGATGAATTCTTGAAGTGATGGACATTCTAGGTATCCTGATTTGGTCATTGCACAATGTACACATATATCAAAATATCACTCTGTATTCCATAAATATGTACAATTGATACATGTCAACTGAAAACAAAAGAAAAGCAATCACAGGCACAACATCAACCTCAGTAATTTTTCAGGTTCTCTCCCAGCAGAAAAGTAGTGCTATTTAGTCTCCTATTCAACCATTACTCACAATTTTTCCAAGATATTAGTGCCCTTCAAGTGGCCTAGGCCACCCAGGTTTCTTCCGAAAGATACTACTGAGGCATTTCCTCTGTCCCAGAACTTCTCTTCCTTCCTTAAGTGTTCTGCTGCTTTCAAGTTTTCTCTGTTAGGAACCTAACTGGAAAAGGCAGCTGATGAACTTCACGCAAGCTGAAAATCTTTATCTATAGCTCATCATATTCGATGGAAGTGGAGCAACAAGACCTTCTACTGGATGTTCTACACTCTGAGAGGATTTTGCTTCACAGCTGTTCTTCAGGGCGATCTCAGTGTGGATCAGTAATGCTTTAGCTGTGCATTTTCATCTATTACCAGCAAAGAGTGCAGAACCACTACCCCTAATGGGTATGTAGAGACGATTGAGAAGGAGTAGGCAACGTGCAAGCATATGAGCCATGGACACTGGGCCACATGTTCAACTTTTGCTTGCACTCAAACTCATATATACAACATCCACTTGAAAATGCCACGTAGTGTTATTTTGGACCAGTAATTTCTTTAATTTCTCTTGAGAATTTTTATATTTTGATTCACTAGGAAAATATCATTCAGTGCTTTTGGCATACTTAACATTATGATTTGATGTGTTAGACAAAATATTTATGGTAGACATCTCAGATTGCATATTAATGTGTAAGTCTGTAGTGAAGCATTCACTCTCTGCTAAACCCAGGGAAAGCCACAAATTCTGCTCCAGGAAAATATTTACAAGCAAAGGATGACAAAGTTTCCTTCTAAAATTCTACAATATTTAAAGAAAAACTGAATTTTGCATATGGCCAGTCAATTATCCCAGCATCATTTATTGCATAGCAACTCCTTTACCCCCATATCTGAAATAAAAGAAGAATTTAAAAAAATACTAGATATGGGGGAGCTAGTGTCAGTATAAACAAGTTTGGTCACAAATTAATAAATATTAAAACTGGGTAATGAGTACATTGGGGGTTCATTATAAAATTCTTATTTTTGTATATGTTTAAAATTTTCAGTAATAAAAAGGTTTAAAAACCTGTTTTGACTTAATTATTAAAATATATATATAAGTGAAAACACTCAAGGAAAAGATTAGTAAGCACAATTTTATAAATGTAAAATACAGCTTCTTCATGACTATACTGAAGTGAAACAAATGATGCTGATTGTCAAGATATACTTGCCATGCATAAATACGTATAAGATATATTATTTGAATTGGTAATATTGATATGTTAAGCTGAGTTTTGATTACACAGAAGTTTACTATGTTTTTATCTACATTTCTGTATCTAAAATATTTTATGAGTTCATTTAAGTAGTAGAAAATATTATGTTGGTTGTTAGTTCTTAGTGTTTTCATTCTAATTTTTCTTAAAGTCTTATTATAAATAGCAATAGATTGTATCAAGTTCAGTTTGGATATCTATTTAAAAGGTCATCAGATATTCTAATTGTACTTAAAAATGTAGAATTTGGGGGGGTTAATACTTTAATTTCTGGAGTACATTGCAGAATGTACAGGTTTGTTACATAGGAATACACATGCCATGGTGATAGGCTGTACCCATCAACACATCATTTATATTAGGTATTTCTCCTAATTTTATCCATCCCCAATCCAGCCACTCCCTGACAGGCACCAGTGTGTGATGTCTCCATCCATGTGTTGATGCATTCTCATTGTTCAACTCCCACTTATGAGTGAGAACATGCAGTGTTTGGCTTTCTGTTCTTGTGTTAGTTTGCCGAGAATGATGGTTTCTAGCTTCATTCATGTCCCTGCTAGGGACATAAACTCACCCTTTTTAATGGCTGCATAGTATTCCATGGTGTATATTTGTCACATTTTCTTTATCCAGTCTATCATTGCTGGGCATTTGGGTTGGTTCCAAGTCTGCTTTTGTGAAAAGTGCCATAATAAACATACTTGTGAATGTTTCTTTGTAGTAGAATTATTTATAATCCTTTGGGTATATACCCAGTCATGGGATTGCTGGGTAAAATGGTATTTCTAGTTCTAGATCCTTGAGGAAAGGCCACACTCTCTACCACAAAGGTTGAACTAATTTACACTCCCACCAACAGTGTAAAAGCATTCCCATTTTCTACATCCTCTCCAGCATCTGTTGTCTCCTGACTTTTTATTGATCACCATTCTAACTGACATGAGATGATGTCTCAATATGGTTTTGATTTGCATTTCTCTAATGAGCAGTGATGATGAGCTATTTTTCCTACATTTGTTGGCTGCATAAATGTCTTCTTCTTTTAAGAAATGTCTGTTCATATCCTTTGCCCACTTTTTGATGGGGTTGTTGCTTTTCTTCTTGTAAATTTGTTTAGTTTTTTGTAGATTCTGAATATTAGCCCTTTGTCAGATGAACAGATGGCAAAGATTTTCTGCTATTCTGTAGATTGCCTGTTCACTCCGATGATAGTTTCTTTTGCTGTGCAGAAACTCTTAAGTTTAATTAGATCTCATTTGTCAATTTTGGCTCTTACTGCCATCGTTTTTGGTGTTTGGACATGAAGTCTTTGTCCATTCCTATGTCCTGAACAGTATTGCCTAGGTTTTCTTCTAGGGTTTTTATGGTTTTAGGTCTTAACATTTAAGTCTTAAATTCAGTTTGAGTTAATTTTTGTATAAGGTATAAGAAGGGAATCCAGTTTCAGCTCTCTGATATGGCTAGCCAGTTTTTTCAACACCATTTATTAAATAGGGAATCCTTTTCCCATCACTTGTTTTTGTCAGGTTTGTCAAAGATCAGATGGTTGTAGATGTGTAGTGTAAATTCTGAGGCTTCTGTTCTGTTTCATGGGTCTATATTTCTGTTTTGGTACCAGTACCATGCTGCTTTGGTTACTGTAACCTTGTATTATAGTTTGAATTCAGGTGGTATGATGCCTCCAGCTTTGTTCTTTTTGCCTAGAATTGTCTTGGCTATGTGGTCTCTTTTTTGGTTCCATATGAAATTTAAAGTATTTTTTTTTCAAGTTCTGTGAAGAAAGTCCATGGTAGCTTAATGGAGATAGCATTGAATCTATGAATTACTTTGGTCAATATGGCCATTTTCATGATATTGATTCTTCCAAACCATGAGCATGGAATGTTTTTCCATTTGTTTGTGTCCCCTCTTATTTCCTTGAGCAGTGCTTTGTAGTTATCGAAGAGGTCCTTCATATCCCTTGGAAGTTGTATTCCTAGGTATTTTCTTCTCTTTGCAGTGATTGTGAATGGGAGTTCACTCATGGTTGGCTCTCTGTCTGTTAGTGATGTATAGGAATGTTTGTGATTCTTGCACATTGATTTTGTATCCTGGGACTTTGCTGAAGTTGCCTATCAGCTTAAGGAGATTTGGGGCTAAGATGATGGGGTTTTCTAAATATACAATCATGTAATCTACAAACACAGACAATTTGACTTCCTCTTTTCCTAATTGGATACCTTTATTTCCTTCTCTTGCCTGATTGCCCTGGCCAGAACTTCTGATACTATATTGGATAGGAGTGATGAGAGAGGGCATTCTTGTCTTATGCAGGTTTTCAAAGGGAATGCGTCCAGTTTTTTTTGTTGTTGTTTTTTTGTTTTTTGTTTTTTCATTGACTATGACATTGGCTGTGGGTTTGTCATAAATAGCTCTTATTGTTTTGAGATACATTCCATCAATGTCTAGTTTATTGAGAGTTTTTAGCATCAAGGGCTGTTGAATCTTGTCCAAGGCCTTTTCTGCATCTATTGAGATAATCATGCGGTTTTTATCGTTGGTTCCGTTTACGTGATGGGTTACATTTATGGATTTGCATATGTTGAACCAACCCTGCATCCCAGAGACAAAACAAACTTGATTGTGGTGGATAAGCTTTCTGATGTTCTGCTGGATTCGGTTTCCCAGTATTTTACTAAGGATTTTTGCATTGATGTTCATCAGGGATATTGGCCTGAAATTTTCTTTTTTTGTTGTGTCTCTGCCAGGTTTTGGTATCAAGATGATGCTGTCCTCATAAAATGAGTTAGGGAGGTTTCCTCTTTTTCTCTTCTTTGGAATATTTTCAGAAGGAATAGTATCTGCCTCTCTTTGTACCACTGGTAGAATTCGGCTGTGAATCTGTCTGCTTCTGGCCTTTTTTGGATGGTAGGCTATTAATTGCTGCCTCAATTTCAGAACTTGTTATTGGTCTATTCAAGGATTTGACTTCTTCCTGTTCAGTCTTGGAAGGGTATGATGTGTTCAGGAATTTATCCATTTCTTCTTGTGTTTATAGTATTCTCTGATTGTAGTTTGTATTTCTGTGGGATCGGTGGTAATATCCCCTTTATCATTTTTTATTGTGTCTATTTGTTTCTTCTCTCTTTTCTTGCTTATTAGTCTGACTAGCAGTCTATCTATTTTGTTGATCTCTTCAAAAAAAAAAACAGCTTTTTGATACATTGATTTTTTGAAGAGTTTTACATGTCTCTATCTCCTTCAGTTCTGCTCTAACCCTAGTTATTTGTTGTCTTCTGCAAGCTCTTGAATTGTTTTGCTCTTGCTTCTGCAGTTTTTCTAACTGTAATGTTAGGGTGTTGATTTTAGATCTTTCTTGCTTTCTCTGTGGGCATTTAGTGCTATACATTTTCCTCTACACATTGCTTTAAATGTGTCCCAGAGATTCTGGTATGTTGTGTCTTTGTTCTTATTAGTTTTGAAGAACATCTTTATTTCTGCCATAATTTCATTACTAACCAAGTAGTCATTCAGGAGCAAGTTGTTCAGTTTCCATGTAGTTGTGCAATTTTGAGTGAGTTTCTTAATCCTGAGTTCTACTTTGATTGCACTGTGGTCTGAGAGAATGCTTGTTATGATTTTTGTTCTTTTCCATTTGCTGAGGAGTGTTTTACTTCAATTTATGTGGTCAATCTTAGAATAAGGGCAGTATGGTGCTGAGAATAATGTATATTCTGTTGATTTGGGATGGAGAGTTCTGTAGAAGTCTATTAGGTCCATTTGGTCCAGAGCTGAGTTCAAGTCCTGAATATCTTTGTTAATTTTCTGTCTCATTGATCTGTCTAATGTTGACAGTGGGGTGTTAAAGTCTCCGACTATTATTGTTTGGTCTCTAAGAACTTGCTTTATGAATCTGGGTGTTCCTGTATTGAGTACATATATATTTAGGATGGTTAGCTCTTGTTTTTGCATTGATCCATTTACCATTATGTAATGCCCTTATTTGTCTCTTTTGATCTTTGTTCGTTTAAAGTCTGTTTTATCAGAGACTAAGATTGTGACCCCTGCTTTTTTTTTTCTTTCCATTTGCTTGGTAAATATCCCTCCATCCCTTTGTTTTGAACCTATATATGTCTTTGCACATGAGATCGGTCTTCTGAATACAGCCCATGGATGGGTCTTGACTCTATCCAATTTGCCAGTCTGCATCTTTTAATTGGAGCATTTAGCTCATTTACATTTAAGGTTAATACTGTTATGTGTGACCCACATCCAGTTAGTTTGCCTGTTATTTGATGCAGTTTCTTCATAGTGTCGATGTTCTTTACACTTTGGTATGTTTTTGCAGTGACTGGTACAAGTTGTTCTTTTTCATGTTTAGTGCTTCCTTCAGGAGATCTTGTAAAGCAGGCCTGGTGGTAACAAAATCTCTCTGCATTTGCTTGTCTGTAAAGGATTTTATTTCTCCTTCACTTATGAAGCTTAGTTTGGCTGGATATGAAATTCTGGGTTGAAATTTTTTTTCTTTAAGAATGTTGATTATTGTCCCCCACTCTCTTCTGGCCTGTAGTGTTTCTGTAGAGAGAACTTCTGCTAGTCTGATGGGCTTCCCTTTGTGGGTAACCCAATCTTTCTCTCTGGCTCCCTTCACATTTTTTTCCTCATTTCAACCTTGATGAATCTGCCATTTATGTTTCTTGGGATTGCTGCTCTTCTTGAGTAGTATCTTTGTGGTGTTCTTGGAATTTCCTGAATTTGAATTTTGGCCTGTCTTGCTAGGTTGAGGAAGTCCTCCTGGATAATATCCTAAAGAGTGTTTTCCAACTTGGCTCCATTCTTCCCGACACTTTCAGGTTCACCAATCAAACATAGATTTGGTCTTTTCACATAGTGCCATATTTATTGGTGGCTCTGCTTGTTTCTTTTCACTCTTTTTTCTCTAATCTTGTCTTCCTGCTTTATTTTATTGAGTTGATCTTCAATCTCTGATATCCTTTCTTCTGCTTGATCAATTTGGCTATTGATACTTGTGTATGCTTCACAAAATTCTCATGCTGTTTTTCAGCTCCATGAGGCCACTTATGTTCTTCTCTATACTGGTTAATCTACTTAGCAATTCATCTAACCTTTTCTCTTTTCTTTTTTTTTTTTCTGCATCTGCCACCTTTTCACTCTGGGCCTGACCCCGATAACATTTTTTCAAGGTTCTTAGCTTCCTTGCATTGGGTAAGTACATGCTCTTTTAGCTCGGAGGCGTTTGTTATTGCCCACTTTCTAAAGCCTACTTCTGTCAATTTGTCAAACTCATTCTTTGTCCAGTTTTTCTCCCTTGCTGGTGAGGAATTGTGAGCCTTTGGAGGTGAAAAGGTGTTCTGGTTATTGGAATTTTCAGCCTTTTTGTGCTGGTTTATCCCCTTCTTTGTGGATTTATCTACCTTTGGTTTTTGATTTGGTCTTCAGATGGGTGGGGTCTCTGAGTGGACCTCCTTTGTGTTGATGTTGGTGCTATTCCTTTCTGTTTGTTGTTTTCCTTCTAACAGTCTGGCCTCTCTGCTGCAGGTCTGCTGGAGTTTGCTAGAGGTCCACTCCAGACCTGGTTTGCCTGGGTATCACTAGCAGAGGCTGCAGAACAGCAACAGTTGCTGCCTGTTTCTTCCTCTGGAAACTTTGTTCCAGAGGGGCACGTTCCAGATGCCAGCTAGAGCTCTCCTGTTTGGGGTTTCTATTAGACCTTTCTGGGAGATGTCTCTCAGTCAGGATACATGAGGGTCAGGGAACCACTTGAGGAGGCAATCTGTCCCTTATCAGAACTGGAACGCTGTTCTGGGAGATCCACTGCTCTCTTCAGAGCTGTCAGGCAGGGATGTTTAAATCTGCTGAAGTTGTACCCACATTCACCCCTTCCCCCCAGGTGCTCTGTCTCAGGGAGATGGTGATTTTATCTATAAGTCCTGGACTGGTGCTGCTGCCTTCTGCTCAGAGATCTCCTGCTTAGGTAGGAAGAATCTTGACATGCATTTTGGCTGCAGAGGCCTTGCTGAGCTGTGTTGGGCTCTGCCCAGATCCACCTTCCTGAAGGCTTTGTTTTTACTGCAAAGAGAAAACCACCTACTCAAGCCTCAGCAATGGTGAATGCCTCAACCCCCAACAAGCTCAATCATCCCCAGTTGACCTCAGACTGCTGTCATAGCAGCAAGAATTTCAAGCCAGTGGATATTAGCTTGCTGGATCTTAGCTTGCTGAAGTCTGTGTGGATGGGACCGACTGAGCAAGACAATTTGGCTCCCTGGCTTCAGCCGTCCTTCCAGTTGGGTGAAGGGTTCTGTCTTGCTGGCCTTCCAGGTGCCACTAGGGTATAGAAAAAAAAACTCTTAGTCCTTTGGGAGGCTGAGGCAGGTAGATCACAAGGTCAGGAGATTGAGAACTTCTTGGCTATCATGGTGAAACCCTGTCGCTACTAAAAATTAAAAACATTACCTGGTGTGGTGACATGTGCCTGTAGTCCCAGCTACTCTGGAGGCTGAGGCAGGAGAATCACTTGAATCAAGGAGGAGGAGTTTGCAGTGAGCCGAGATGACACCACTGCACTCCAGCCTGGGCAACAGAGCAAGACTCAGTTTCAAAAAACATAAAATAAACTCCTGCTGCTAGCTCAGTGTCTGCCTAAATGGCCACCAAGTTTTGTGCTTGAAACCCAGGGTCCTGGTGGCATGGGCACCAGAGGGAATCTCCAGGTCTGCCAGTTGCAAAGACTGTGGGAAAAGTGCAGTCTCTGTGCCACATTGTACCATTCTTCCTGGTACAGTCTCTCAAGGCTTCCCTTGGCTATGGGAGAGAAATCCCCCAACCTCTTGAGCTTCCTGGGTGAGGCAATGCCCCACCCTGCTTCTGTTCACCCTCTGTGGGCTGCACCAACTGTCAAATCAGTCCCAATGAGATAAACAAGCTACCTTAGTTGGAAATGCAGAAAGCACCCACCTTCTGCATCGATCTTGCTGGGAGCTGCAGAGCGGAACTGTTCCTATTCAGCCATCTTGCCAGTGCCTTAAAATGTAGACTATTATACTAATATATTTTATATTATATAATCTTATACTTGCTATGAATTTCTAAAATAAGTTTTATTTAATTATAAAGGGAAATTATTTTTAATGTGTCCCACCTACAGCTTGTTATTTTTGTTAGGGTCTTTCTATAATAAGCAACATTGAACTAACTTTTTATACATCTGATGTTTTCTAACATCAGAGAAATTCTACATTCATAAACTTTATTCAGTAGTTACATTAAGTGATTTAAAAATAATATAATAGGAAATATCATAATACATTATTATTTTTTCATTATTCTTTTCTTTCTAAATTAAATTTTAGACATCAATCTTTTTTCACAGGCATTCATTTCATCCTACACAATTTTTTAGTGATATGTATAATCAAGTCTATACACTTTATTGCTTGACATAGAGTATTTTTTGGCATTAATAAATTTAATTATATAATAACATTCAACATTTCTATATATGAAGGTATTTGCTCTCTTTAATTTGTCAAGTTGATTTCATGTAATGTTAAAATTTCCAGCATTGTCTATTTAGCTTTTAATTTGTCTAAATTTCTCTACTTCACTTTGTTAGAGAGTGCTTAAGGAAAAAAAATAACAGTTACATAATTGACGTTTGTCTCAAATAAATTGATCACATATTTGTGTTTAATAATTGCCCTGTATTCTGACCTTATCATAACATTATTTATTAATGTTGATGCATTTTCCTGATAAATCTTTGTCCATGTTATTCTATTTGACCTTTCCTTTTATGATGTATTCTCCTGTAAAATGCATATAAATAAATTTTTTTAACTCAAGCTGACAGTCATTGATTTAATAAAGGTATTAATTACATTAATTCCGATATGATCTTGGCTTCTATGTTCAAAAGTATTTCATATTGCTTCATACACTCAGATTTTTGGTCATCTTTGTTATGTTCTTAATAATAGAAGAAATTATTTCTTTTCATGTGCTGACTGTAATCATTTGCTTGTGGTTCCATGAAACATGATGTTGAGAAAGATTCTGAAGCAATTAATGGATGAATATCCTGAGATACTACATGTAGCATATAAAACAAACTACTTGACACTCTGGCTGAAGAGAAAAAAATCTAAAACGGGTAGAAAAGAAAGAAAAGTGTGAATATTAGTTTAGGCTCTAGGACCAGTTGTAGCATCCGGTAGATAAGGGAACTTGGTTTGGTTATATTCTCTAATGTCTTTTAAGAGTTCTGACAGGTCACTGCTTTAAGTTTTGTGATTGTACCTGTACTCTGGAGAAGACAATGATGACAGCTGTTCTCACAGAAGATTGAGGTATAAGAAGGTACTAACATATTCTAATGGTACATGGGTAGGCTATACCACAATCGATCTATGCACCTTCCAAATCTGATCAGCCTTACTTGTCCCTGGGACTTGGCCACGTGCTGTATGTCTTGGCTGATGATCAGCTGTGCAGCTGAAATCTTGGTCACCATTACCATTGCCTCTTGCCCTAACACCACTACAACATGCCTGTCCTACTCTTTTAATGGCAAGAATCAGGCTTCAGTATAACTTTCACTCTTATAATTAAGTCAGGGTACAAATACCCCAGCACCCAGATCTGACCCAACCCAATCCGCAGAGACTAGATATTTACAGAAGTCCTGAATAACAGTCGTGATTTTGAGGAAGTCTGACTGCTAGAAAGGGCTGTTTGATAGTCTAGATTTATGGTGAAGTTAAATGCCATAGGGTGAACATTTAACATTGACAAAAATGAGACTAGAAGAAGCTGGAAAATTATTTTCTCATCCTTTTGGGCCAGTTTAATGGTTCTTGAGTCTCCAAGGATTACTAATGTGACTAAGAAGCCAAGTAAGTTTCTCGAGGCTGGGACAAGCTTACTAATGTATCACCTTATACTTTCTACCTCCCAGTTTAAAGTACTTCCTTTTGTCCATCATTCTTGCTTTAGTAGATAGTAAGTAATAAAAAGTATGTAAAGTGTGCCAGTGCTTAGGGAACCCATGTTAAGAAGAAAGTTTTCAATGTATCGTAAATTATAGTAATAATCACATATTTGACTACCAAATATAAGAGTATTGCTTGGCATAACTTGTTTATGCCTAATTAGTGATATATATTTAATGTTATTTTCCTCTGGACCATCCATTTTTTAGTGTTTGCTTCAAATATCAATATTTTTATTAAGTAGCATTACTTACAATTTAAAAAAAATTTTAATTTTACTTTAAGTTCTAGGATACAAGTGCAGAATGTATAAGTTTGTTACATAGGTATACATGTGCCATGGTGATTTGCTGCACCTATCAACCCATTATCTAGATTTTAAGCCTCACGTGCATTTACTATTTGTCCTAATGCTCTCCTTCCCTTTGCTCCATTCACCTCGACTGACTCTGGTGTGTGTTGTTCCCCTCAATGTGTCCATGTGTGGTATTTGGTTTTCTGTTTCTGTGTTAATTTGCTGAGGATGATGGCTTCCAGCTTCATCCATGTCCCTGTAAAAGACATAATCTCATTACTGTTTATGGCTGCATAGTATTCCATGGTGTATATGTACCACATTTTCTTTATCCAGTCTATCATTGATGGGCATTTGGATTGGTTCCATGATTTTACTATTGTAAATAGTGCTGTAATAAACAAAGGTGCGAATATGTCTTTATAGTAGGATGGTTTGCATTCCTTTGGATATATACCCAGTAATGGGATTGCTGGATCAAATGGTATTTCTGGTTCTAGATTCTTGAGGAATCACCACACTGTCTTCCACATCTGCTGAACTAATTTACATTCCCACCAACAGTGTAAAAGCATTCCTATTTCTCCACAGCCTCACCAGCATCTATTCTTTCTTGATGTTTTAGTAATTGCCACTCTGACTGGTGTGAGATAGTATCTCATTGTGATTTTGATTTGCATTTCTTTAATGATCAGTGATGTTGAGCTTTTTAAAATATATTTCTTGGCCACATGTATGTCTTCTTTTGAGAAATATTTGCTCATATCCTTTGCCCACTTTTTGATGGAATTGTTTGTTTTTTTTCTTGTAAATTTGTTTAAGTTCCTTGCAGACTCCATACACTTGACCTTTGTCAGATGTGTAGATTGCAAAAATGTTTTCCCATTCTGTAGGTTGCCTGTTCACTCTGATGTTAGTCTCTTCTGTATGTGGAAGCTCTTTAGTTTAATTAGATCCCATTTATCAATTTTGGCTTTTGATGCAATTGCTTTTGGCATTTTTGTCACGAAGTCTTTATCCATGCCTATGTCCAATGACATTGCCTAGGTTTCCTTCTAGGATTTTTATGGTTTTAGGTCTTATGTATAAGTCTTTAATCCATCTTAAGTTAATTTTTGTATAAGGTATAAGAAAAGGGTCCAGTTTCAGTTTTCTGCACATGGCTAGCCAGTTTTCCCAGCACCACTTATTAAATAGGGAATCCTTTCCCCATTGCTTGCTTTTGTTGGGTTTGTGAAAGATCAGATGGTTGGAGAAGTATGACATTATTTCTGAGGCCTCTATTCTGTTCCATTGGTCTATATATCTGTTTTGGTACCAGTACCATGCTGTTTTGGTTACTGTAGCCTTGTAGTATAGTTTGAAGTCAGGTAGTGTGATGCCTCCAGCATTGTTCTTTTTGCTTAGGATTGTCCTGGAGATATGGGCTCTTATTTGCTTCCATATGAATTTTAAAGTAGTTTTTTCTATCTCTGTGAAGAAAGTCAATGGTAGCTTGATGGAAATGGCACTGAATCTATAAATTACTTTGGACAGTATGGCCATTTTCATGATATTGATTCTTCCTATCCATTAGGATGGAATGTTTTTCCATTTGTTTGTGTCTTCTCTTATTTCCATGAGAAGTGGTTTGTAATTCTCCTTGAAGAGGTCTTTCACATCCCTTGTAAGTTGTGTTTATAAGTATTTTATTGTCTTGTAGCAATTGTGAATGGGAGTTCACTTGATTTGGCTCTCTGTCTATTATTGGTATATAGGAATGCTTGTGATTTTTGCACACTGATTTTGTATCCTGAGACTTTGCTGAAGTTGCTTATCAGCTTAAGGAGTTTTGGGGCTGAGACAATGGGGTTTTCGAAATATACGGTCAGGTCAAGAAACTATCATCAGAGTGAACAGGAAACCTACATGGGAGAAAATTTTTGCAATCTGTTCATCTGAGAAAGATCTAATATCCAGAATCTACAAGGAACTTAAACAAATTTACAAGAAAAAAACAACCCCATGAAAAAGTGGGCAAAGGATATATCAGACACTTCTCAAAAGGAGACATTTATGCAACCAACAAACATATTTTAAAAAGCTCATCATCACTTGTCATTAGGGAAATGCAAATCAAACCACAATGAGATATCATCTCATGCCAGTTAGAATGTTGATCATTAAAAACTTTGGAAACAACAGATGCTGGTGAGGATGCAGAAAAATAGGAATACTTTTACATTGTTGGTGGGAGTGTAAATTAGTTCAACCATTGTGGAAGACAGTGTGGTGATTCCTCAAGGATCTAGAACCAGAAATACCATTTGACCCAGCAAT